>JARVJO010031104.1:0-10316 GCA_031762555.1 Cynodonichthys magdalenae | reverse complement strand
CTCTCACTCACACCTAGGGACAATTTAGAGTTATCAGTTAACCTAACAGTCATGTTTTTGGTCTGTGGGAGGAAGCCGGAGTGCCTGGAGAGAACATGCAAACTCTACCCAGAAAGGTCCCCGGGCCGGGATTTCTTCTTCTTGCTGAGAGGCAACAGCTCTACCAACTGAGCCACCTTGCCGCCGCCTGACCATACTATTTGGTCATATGACATCATCAAAGCCTGCCCCCTGAAAACAGGAAGTGACCTTTTTTTGGCTTGGAAAGCTCCATCTCTGACCCTCTTGACCTAATCAGCAACAAATTGTCAGAACACAGATAAAAACTTGATCTCACTTGGTTTCAAGCACAAAGACTTTTGGTTAAAGGCGTGGTCATGGCGGTGTGGCGAAGTCAGACATTGACATACGTTTGGCTTTAAATTCCACATAATTCAGCCAATCTGCACCCCCGACAATTAGTTAAAAAATTTGCCGTAAGCCATGCTAGGACCTGGAATAATGAAATTTTGTAGACGTGTAATCTCAGGACCTAAAAAAAGGCCTTTGGAGTCATGGTCCAATCCCCACTGGAAGTTGGCCATTTTGGATCAAAGCTGCCATCTTGTCTTTTTTCCATTTGCACACAGTTAGCTCTAAATCAAACATACATGATCCAATCTGCATCAAATATTGTGTGCACCGTCAGGAAGACCTGCTCAACACATTGGTGTAGTAGTTTGACAAGATCACTTCAGCCCCGCCCACTTAGCACATGATTGGCTCTTAATCACACATACATAAATCAATCTGCACCAAATTTTGTGTGCATCATCAGGGAGACCTGCTCAACCCATTTGTGTAGTACTTTGACAAGATCACTTTAGTCCCCCACCAGTCCTTCAGTTCATCCGTTTGTTCACTTTATGAGATTATTTAAATAATGAAGGCCTGTGATGATTCCAACAAAACTGCTAACATTTGGTCACTACTGAATGGCGATGAGGACATCAGCAACAGTTGGCATCGAGTTCTATCTTGTATGATTTAATCTCCTCCTCGTGTTTCATTATGTCCACTTTGGCTCAAACAGTGGCCGATGGTGCCATCTGACACTGATGTACCTTGACCTTAGAGTTCATGTTATTTAAGTAATGTATTTTTGGAGGATGTTCTGGACTCTGATTTACATTCTTGTTAACTGTCTCTTCCATTAGTCATCAGTTGTCCTCTTGAGGACACTCCCAGTTAGAGGTCACACAGTTTCATGTTAGTAAGCTGAAAACACATGCTTACAACTACATGTTTAGTTGTGCAACATAAACATTTTAAAGACTCCTTCATGAAGGTCGTTCACCAACTGGTCACCTGCAGTCATGGGCCAGTGAGATGCCGACTTAAACAAAGTCACAGAGCTCTTTGGTATCATCATGTGTAACAATTCTTAAAAGCTGAGAACAGAGTGTCTCAGGGGGTCAAACAAACAATGACTGACATCATGTTAAAGTAAAGACTATAAGACCATCTCAAAGAGTTTGATGTTCCTCTGACTACAGCTGCACAGAATATACAGCTTAATGTCCACTGGAGACAACCTCCCTGATGAGAAGAGCAACCAAAATGCCATCTTTAATGAAAAATGTCCTCCTTTCCTATCTCACCTAGCACAATTACATTTGCCCAGACAGTCCATCAGACTCCAGTGACATGTCCATTTATCTCCACAGAGACTGATGACATGTGATAGTGCCAGGCTTCTTCTTCTTGACTCCTCAGCCCACAGTGATCATTTTTACATTTCTACACTTTGAGATGGACTGCATCCTGTTCATGGTGAATAAACATCACCCACTCTCTGTCTCTTTGCTGTCTTCATGCTCCTCTTGCTGACTGCTCATGTGGCAGCACAGTAATGAACAGTCGTGTCTGTGCACCACAGATAGCCTGGTCTCAGATTTCCCATAATCATCCTCTGAGTTCAGCCTATTATTTTGCTGTGTCAGGGTTTCACACTAATTCATGCTTTGGGTCTGAGCCAATGCAATTTGTAGGACACATAGATGCTACCAGTCAGAACAGAGTTATGCTAATTTGTTTCCTCCTGGTTGTTTTAATGTCTGTTCTCAAGAGTCTCATTTGCTGATGCAGCTCAGGGTTTGTAAGAAAAAAGGTTGTCAGTAAGAGAGTTTGCATTACACTGACTTTTTTAATGTGTTTTTATTTCTGCTCTTTTTTTATTTCCTTGTGTGCTCTGGGGGACATGTTTGGCCTGATGATGCAGCATTCTGAGGACAGAGACTTTGTGTTCCAGTGGGTGGTGGAAGTCAAACAGAAGGTACTGATCTGTGTGGGTTCTTGCAACCTCCACGTTGAGGCTTCTATCTCTTTCCAGGTTCAACAGAAAAATCCAACAAAGACAGCTTGTTGTCGTCAGCATCTTTTTTGGTAAACTTGATGTGTTTGGTGAACTTGTACTTCCTTAGCTTGGATTTTGATGGTGGTATCATCCACATATTTGAACCAGGGGCTTGGTCTTCTCTTCCTCATTGGAGTTTTCCTCTGCCTCCATGTAGAGATTAGCAATGATCTGTGACACTGGAGATCTAATGGCACAAACATGTTTCTGTCTGTAAAAACTGTCTTTATATTTGAAATAAGTGGTGGGAAGACAAAAGTCCGACAGGGTACAGATCTGGTCCCTGCTGAAATTTTCTGACAGTTTTCACTTCTGATGTTGGGATACAAGTGAAAGGTAAAGTGACTTAAAATTGACTTCCCCAAGGGGAAACCCTCCTTATGAAGGTTGTCTATGACTTTTTTTGTAAAACTGAATGTGTAAGATTAATAATCTTGTTATCAGAACGTGGAAAATTTTACCTGGTAAGATTCTTGAAAAACTTGATTTGACTCAGATTTTTCTTATTTCAAGAATCTTACCAAGTAAAATTGTCTTACTCCATTGGCAGAAAATTTTCACTTAATTTCAGTCAAATTTCCAGGCTAACAAGATAAATAATCTTACGCATTCTGAAAACAAGATTATTATTCTTACATATTCTGTTCTTGTTTAGTAAATCAGTCTAAAAAAAGATCAAAAATACCTTTTGTCTGAATATGACATTTTAAAACTTGGTTAGATGGTCAGTTTTTGCAAAGTAGGAGCTGATAATCAATCCCAACATGAACTCTAACTGATTCAATGACAGCTGTTTATAAAACCTTCCCATTACTAATTGATCAACTGTTAGCAAAAAATCTCAGGAACCACTGGACAGATTTTACTGAAACCTAAAAAAGTAACTATTGGATATACTTCTGTCACTGATCATTTTTATTTACAATTCTGTACAGGACTGGACTGAAGTCATCTACCGGCTAGGAGAACATGTAACAACAGCAGGTCTGAGCAGGGAATTGAACCCAGGACCTTCTTGCTGTGAGGCAACAGTACATTCCATTAAGTAAGTGACATCATCTGAGGTTGTTTCTAATGTTGATTAGCGGCAGTGTCATCTTGAACTTGACTCCAGGAGGTAATCAACTGTAGATATACATCACTGTAAAGTTTCATTAAACTTTCTATACTGGTTCAGACAGATGCACAAAACAGATAGAAGCATTGTTGCCATTTTTTTTTGGCGTCAGATAGTAATTACAGTTCTCATTATGACCAAAGCCCAGTAAAGCTGCTGTTTGCCTGCGTGCAGTGAAATCAGCAGAGGCTGATTCAGCAGCTTGAGATGCAGCCGGAGGCTCACATGACTCTTTAGCATCTGTGGTTCTGCAGATACAGTAGGAAGTTCTGCACTAATTCTATATACAACAAAAAATACAAATCACAAGTAAAATGAAGGGCAGCAGAAAGAAAAAAAATCTTATAATATCTGCCCCTATTTTCACAAAAAATAATTTCAAGCAATAATAATCTTCAAGTAACAAAACAAAAACTTCAACTCCTTCACAAACAACAGCTCGTATGAAAATACATTATACAATTTCATATTTTTTAAACAAACTAACTTTTATCATTCTCTTAAACAAATACATTGAACCAGCATTTTCATCTTATTTCTTAGACTGAAGTACATCTGTTCTTCAAATTTGTTCGAACTTTAGGTTTTGCAAACATCTCTAGTCCCTTAAGATTATAACTTTCCCTTTTAACAAAATGTGATTGAATGTTTAACAGTAATACATTTTTATTAGCCTTATACATAACTTGCAAAGTATTATAATTAACTAAATCGTGGAATTTTATCAATTTCAACCGATAAAATAATGTATTTGATGGATGACTGTAATGTTTTCTGGTGATAATTCCTACAGCTCTTTTCTGTAAAATAAAAATAGGATTTGTAATTGTTATTCAAATGAAACTATCTTAAACATAATACACTTTTATAGAGAACATTTCCTATCTTAGCATGATCCCACTTGCAAATGGTAGGTTGGAGTTTGGGGTGAATCGACAGATCAGGGTCTCGTCACAGTAATAAGGGCGTTGTTCTGATCTGTCGTGTTGAGTTCTTTATTTACTGCTCAATCTGTGTTCAAGCCCTCACCTGTAGTCCTTAGGTATGGATCAAGTCTAAAAACTACGAGATTTCGAAAACAAGCTGCTGTAGAGCGTTTGGGTTCAGACTTAGCATTAAGGTGAGGAGCTTCATCACACGGGGGAGCTCGAGCTGCTGATACTCTAATGAAAGAAATTAGCTGAGGTGGTTCTTTCACCTCAGAGGGATGCTTCTGGGCTCCTGTCCCAGATTCTCTGTTCACATCCCACAGGGAGAGGAAAATCTGTAGCAAAGCAGAGCTTATCTGAGGGATTATATATCCTCACCGGTCTGGGAGCAACTTGAGAGCCCCCTGGAGAAGCTGGAGGGTGGGACTGACAGGAAAGTCTTGGTTTCTCACCTGAACCAACAGATATAATGTGGGGATGTAATAGTGTAGTTACATGGTGACAATTCAATAGATATTTTATATGGTTCTAGCAAACTGACAAGTCAACCACCACCCAGAGCAGGTGTTTGTTTTAACTGCATTAAACTGCAAAAAAAAAAACTCAAGGAGGGATGTTATCTAAGTACTCTATGAAAAATCAAAACTCCTGCCTGTTTGATACAAATCAGCTGTGTGGAAAAAACTGATATTGAGATAATAACATGATTATTGCAGTCATTTTTTGCAAAGACTGTCAATTGTTTGCAAGTTTGAATCATTCAAATTTTATTTTAATATAGAAAAGAAGGATGTACTTCAGCCACTAACATTAGGCATAATTCTTAATATTTTATGTTGCAGCTATAAGCATACACGTCAACCCCTTTGGATGTTTACCTGTATAATGAGCCCCAAAAATCTGTAATTTTTGCAAAAATTCCGTACCACTCGCACCTGCGGGGGTGAGGTTGCTGTCGGCCGCGGAGGAAAGGAGAGCAGAAGAAGGTGGAGGACTTATTTCTAGTCTTATTTCTAGCTAAAGGAACAAGTTGGATTATGGTTATTTGATGTTATTAATTGTTTTTTAACATTCTGCAGGCTCTGACATGTTAAATTTATTCGAAACTGAGGTTTTGAAAAATCTGTAAAAAATCTGTGAGATTGCTCTATACGTTCGTATACTTACAAAATGATGGAAAATCCATGTAAATTATGCACAATCCATACAACTTGATGTGTATGTATAAGACACAGCTGAGAACTGGAGTTGTCTTTGTTCTAAAAGCTTAATTTGTTTTTAAGTTCAACAAACAAAACCCTCTCTCACACTGAGACAGGACAGTTTCCCCACACAGTTCATTCTGTCATCTCATAAATAGCTACTAGTGTTATAAAAAATGAAAAGTTTAGATTGAACCATTGGGGTATGCTCTTCATATTAAACATACATAAAAAATAAATAAAAGTGGGGTAGCATTGAAGAGTTAAATCAGCGGATTCATGCTTATATAATCTGACTCCAATGTCTGCATCTCTCTCAGAAACAATTTGGCTGCTCAAAATGATCCCATTAACTATCTTGTAGACATACAACGTTATCTCAAGCCTATTAGTTTTATTTATTTTTTTATCCTATGTCACCAAATGAGCTCCGTAGATATCTGCCACCAGCTGCTTTGCTTTCGAAAGATCAGCATTGACCATATCAGTCGACCACTACATGACTTGTAATGTGTCTAAGCTGTAATTAGTACAGTGCAAAACTAAGAAATAAACACATTTCTGTTCTTTGAGCAGGTGAGAAGAGAGTGAAAAAGGAAACTCAGCAAGACAGCACTGAAGAATGAGACTTTTAATAGCCTCTGAGATGTTTTATGAGGTGGCACACATACAAGCCTCCCCAGACAGCAGCATCGACTCCAGGCAGACAATCTTCAGCTGCTCCTGTAAAGATGCTTCCACATGTGAGCAAAATAATTCTGGCACCAGATTGGCTCAGAGGTTACCACACCTCAGTTTTCTGTGCACTAATACGGAGTCTACAACCTTTCTCTGCTCCCCCCTGAGATCCTCAGAGCAACAATACTGACATGGAGATATGGCAGCTGTGGCAGCAGATCAGTGCAGATAAAAACATCTAGGTTACATCCCAGAGGATGCTTTGTAGCCTGACTTGACAAACATTTCCACCTTATTCTTTCCTGTGACAGAAACTCTTGAAGTACTGTTTCCAAGGAAAAAGCTTTGACATGTAGGAATGTAAAAATGTTTTCTAGTTGTTTCTTCCCTCACAGCTCTGACAGGTTGCATAATACAAGGTTCAATCACATTTTAAAGCTGGTATAAATGTATGAAATGCTAAAGATCAATAATACAATCATAATTTGGTATTTGGTTCAGCAAATGTAATAAAATAAAATAATGAAACTGGTCGTAAAAAAAGGATGAGACCCTTCACTTAATATTTTGTTGCACAAACTTTGAGGCAAACAATGCAATCAAGAGATTTTTTTTTCTTCTTCTGGAAGCTTTGTCACTTGACAATCCACAAATTCCTGTTTGACTATTTAGGATTTGGTTTCAACACGACTAAAAGCACTTCAACAAGCACATTGTTTTTGAATTTTGCTTTAACAGATTTAAAGATTGAAAATGTTGATCAGAGGGATGTATTACAATAAGGTGTGTCCTGAAAATCAGTCAGTCTGCCTGTTTAAAGGGTGAAAAGTAGTCACAGGGCTGTTTGGCATCATGGTGTGTAATACACTGAACACTGTGCTCAGAAATCTGAGGACAGAGATGTCTCATGAGCTTAGAGCTAAAAAACACATTAGCATGTTAAATGCAAAAAAACCAAAACATTATCTCCAAGCAGCTTGAAGTTTCTCAGATGCACAGATTATTCAGAACCAGGACTTTAGTAAACCTCTCTGAACGTGGCTGTAAAATACAGATAAAATGAATGATAACAAGGAGCCCGGATCAACTTTCATACATATTAGAGGTGAACTCCGAGGTTCATCAGTACTGATGCAGCTTGACCTTCAAAGTCAGATGGAACATTCATCTCAAGAAGACGATCTGCCCTCAGATAAAATGATGGCCAACATCTCATGAATCAGTGGACACGATTTCATGAAACTTTCGTAACATAATGATTGGATTTATATTTACAAGATACATTTTTAGGTCAAAATTATTCAAAATAGCTGCCAAGCTAAGAAACTTTACATAATTCAACATAATTCAGTAAGTTTTACAGATACTGAGCTAAATGTAGTAGCTGAAAGTCATTCTCAACATATACGTAATCTGAGCAGCGCTGCATTCACACCAAATGCGTTTTGAGCATCAAAAATGCTTCCAACACTTTAAGTTGGACGATTGTGCACTTTGAGGTCAGACATGAATCGGAGAGTGTCTCTTGGTTGTTTTCCTCTGCCAGTCTCTGTTTAATAAGGGATGAAATTAAGAAAGTGGCTTTGCTTTATTTACTGAGACCAAGAGCACATTGCGCTCAATTCATAATTAATTCACCAAATAATTCAGAGACATTCTGAGTTTGTTGTGAGTTTCACCACTTCATGAGCTGCGAGCTGACGAGGCTCACTTTTAGCTCTATTTTGTCCCGAGCTCAGTTTAACGAGCCGCTGACCTGCATCTGTGCCCACATCTCCTGCCAGGACACTGATTACAGGCGCTCAATTTCAGCTAAAGCGCTCCTGTCCATCGGTCTCAGGTTAGTGAGCATCATTCAGGAGACAATCTAGTTGAAAAATGCACCGCTATATGTCACATAGTGAAGTCTCTGGACTGGTTGACGCTCCGCATTGAGTGTCAAAAGTTCAGATTTTCCAGCTCAAGCGTCTGACATTTTGCACTCAAAGCACTTCAAAACGCTCCACGGTAGACGCCCCTTTCCTTGCATCCATCATAGACTTTGCATGTAAACCTGATGCTGAAAGCACGTTTGGTGTGAACACAGCATAAGAAATCTTCCAATGCAATTTAAGGTTGGACCAAAGCAACTAAAACTCCATTATTTCTCAACTTTAAAGAAATTTAGTCTAAAACACTGTTAAAAAGCAGTGAACCTTTAAAAAAATCATTAAAACCTTAAAGTGCTGAACATCTCTTTTTTGTGGCCTGCAAACAAAGGTCATTTACAGTCGAGCTCTGGCACCACTCTGCTTCTTATACTGCGAATACTTGAACCTTCATTACAGAAGCCTGCCAGTGCATAAAAGCAAGGTAATATAATATGGCTCTATCACTTCTCAATAGAATGACTCATCATTACCACCAGGCAACAGGCATTGATCGAGAGTAAGGGAAAAGAATATGTGAAAACAAGTCAGAGCTGGAAACAAAGTGCTTCATCAAACAAGCCCGTGCCAGAGTAGCCAGAGGGGGTTTACTGCACATCAGCATCCACAGACAGGATATTCTGCCATGTTTTAATAAAGTCAACATTTTGCTGACATGAAAAACCAATTTGACAGAATTTAAGGAGGTCGGTGATCTGCAATAAAGCAATCAAAATAAGAATAATGAAAGATCAAGTTTTTATTGCTTCTGCCTGGCTCCAGTGACTGTCCCGGATGCCTCTCGCCCACGCTCTCCAGAGGGGGTCTCTGCCAAGCTCTCTTCACCAGCTGCAGTCCCCGAGCTCTCGCCTGCCTCAGCTGAGCCTTCACCATCGACTGCTGCAGCTAAGTCTACAGAGGGATTGTCAGGTCCCCAGGTCTGCCTGAGTTTCCTGAGTCCACGCCGGCCCCTGCTTTTGAGTCTCCAGAGCTCCGTCTCCTTCCTGGCCGGGCCCCGGGCCGTCCTCCAGAGCTCCTTCCTCGCTGCGGCTGGGCCCACGGCAGCCCTCCAGAACTTCCTGCCCTCTCCAAATGTGCCTGGTGCGTTATTTGTGACTGGTTTTGTTTTTTCTCCCAGGGGTTCCCTGTTGGTTTTTGTTTTTCTTTGTATCTTGTCTGTTTTCTTGTCTCATGTCCCCTGTTGTCCATGTTTCTAGCCCTCTATCCTGGTTTTTGCCCCCTCCACCCACCTGTGTCAGAGTTTATTCTAGAACGTCAGGAGCCATTCTGTAAAGAGTGGGCTCTGTCATGATTCTCATGGTTTGTTTTGTTTGAATTCTTCTGTTTCATTGTTTTGTCATCTTGTGTCTTATTTTCTCATTTCCTGTTAGTTTACTCCATTTCCTGTCCCATGTTACCCTCAGTCAGCTTCTTGGTGTTTTTCCAGCCTGCCACACTCACCTGTCCATAGTTTGTAATCACCCAGGTTCTTCCACTCCCCAATCATCCTCAGTTGTATTTAACTGGTCTTCTGTCTCTATTGCCCCGTTGGATCACTGATTTTTCATGCCTCAAGCCTTGTCTTCATGTTTTTGTTATCATTGTTATCTTCAATATTTTGCTGCCACATCAGTTGTTTTCTTTTATTGTTTAATAAACCAGTTTTTGTTCTTTCCCATTCAACCATCGTGTCCACCTGCATTTTGGGTTCCTCCAATCCACCCTTTTTGACAGTGTGTTCATCATTATTACACAGAGGGGATGTTTATTCTTGAAAAGAAGATCCCGTGGTAAATATTATTCTTCATAACATTAAGTTCTGAGGGTTGTAAGGAGATTCCTACACAGAGCTGAGCCATCATCATAATCATCATCCATTAACCATGCAAAACACAAAAAATACAACTTCAGCTCATAACAAGCACAACTTCAGCTCATAACAAGCACAACTTCAGCTCATAACAAACACAACTTCAGCTCATAACAAATACAACTTCAGCTCATAACAAGCACAACTTCAGCTCATAACAAACACAACTTCAGCTCATAACAAATACAACTTCAGCTCATAACAAACACAACTTCAGC
>JARVJO010031103.1:0-10317 GCA_031762555.1 Cynodonichthys magdalenae | reverse complement strand
TCATTTATTAAAAACCTAAATGAGTCCAAATCTTTGCATTCAATGAAGTGGAGGCCAGTTGAATATCTCTTTCCACCAGTAGTTTGTAGTTTCTTCTTTGTTTTGGTGCTTTCTGCACATCCATACGTTCCAGAAACAGCTGTGTGGTGACATCGGGACATCCCACATAGTTACAAAATGGAGGCTGACAGCCATTATGTATGCTTTTATTTTTTTTATTTTTAAAAATCGATTTTTGGACATTTTAAATCGATTCTAAATCTTTGTAAATGAGAATCACGATTTCGAATCGATTTTTTTGGTGCACCCCTACTTTTCTCTCTTTGCTCCTTCATTGCTTGGTTATAAATCACTTTGTGAGCGGACTTCAAATGATTGAACAGATTAGTTGTGTTACTCTGTGGCGCAGCTACGTTAGCATAGCAATGTCTGCACACTATTGCTACTTGTTCCACATCTAATTCTGCATACCCATAGTGTTTCCACAGCACTGACGTTTTACCTCTCTTTTCTATGAGTGGCTCTCTTCCTTCGGCCATTATTATGCTGCATTCAGCCTTACTCAACTTTTCCGTCTTGCTCGAGAAGTGTTTATAATTCGCGGTGAGCTGAAGAAAACCAAACCGGATGAGGCTGTGGGAGGAGTCTACAGTATACAGGCGGCAGCAGCATTGGATTCACAACACAAAACAATGTTTAAGCGTAATCTGTAAACTTTGATTATTATGTTTTTATGATCGTTGAAAACCCAAATTGTAATCAAGATCAAAATCCGATTAATTGCCCAGCACTACTAGTTTGGTTTTTTGCAGCATTTCGGTTTTTGTTATCACAGATGGTTTTGACAGTATCGGTTGCAAAAAACAACAAAAAAAGCTCTTTTGGACTGTGGCGAGACAGTAGAGCTACCTGCACTCCAGGTGTTCTCTGAGGCTGAAACCGACTCTCAACAGATGCTATGTCTGCGTCCTATTCGGTGTTCCACTGCGCGTTACTGCTTCATCTTCATCTGTTGCTCCGTCTCCTGCTGCCTCAGCCAGGGGAGATCTTGACCTAGTCAGACTACGCTGAACTCTCTTTAATGTGGACCTCACCCGGACAGAGCAGGTTCGCATCACTGCCGCCACCACCCCCTCCTCCTCACCGAAAAAAAACGATGGGTCATGTAACGACTATTCATGTTGAAAGACAGACTAACAAAACTACTACACACACGGCACACAAACTCACGCACTCCTAACACACTTATAAACGCAAACCAAAAGCAGTGCTAGCTAAATCCAATATCCAAAATGCCTTTTACGCTCCATTCTCTTCGCCTCTCCAGAACACTCTCAGAACCGGGTCCTGCTTGTTTTCCAAAAGTATGCCGAGAAATCTTTTTCAATTGGCTGCTTTGGAAATGTGGTGCATTTCATAAAGTCTGAAAAAAGAGTGTCATGCTGCAATCAACCATTTTCTGGTCACACAACGTTCACTAAATGTGCAGCAATGCGTAAAAATGTGCATAAAATAATGGCAAAAATGATTTAGCATAAATCAAATTTTATTTGGAAGTAAATAAAAAACAATATCAATAAAAAAACACTTTTTTAAATGAGTTTGAAGTCCTTGCTAACCAACCCAAAAATTAACGCTCAGCATGCTGTCATATTTATAGAAGAAGCCCTTTAAATGCGTCATGCCTCTGCCCGCTCAGGAGCGGGCGTCGACCTTAGAGGGTCAAACAATAAGTTCTCCTTCAACAGCTTAGAAATACATTGTGATTTTTAAAGGATCAACACTTATTGAACATTCATGTGTTTTTTAAGAATGTGCTAATTTTCTGCCTTTGGGATGTCTACTATAAAGGTACAGTTCTTTATGTACTCTACATTTGTTTCAGTGGTTCCTGCAGATGTTCAAGAATATCCTGACGAAAAGAGACCTTTTGTGGACCAGCAGGACAGAGAACACCTTCACATAAAAGAGGAAAAGGAGGAACTGTGCATCGGTCTGGGAGAAGAGCAGCTCATTCTGAAAGAAGAGACTAATGCCACAAATGTTTCACTCACTGTGATTCCTTTGAAGCATGAGGATGATGAAGATAAACCTATGTTTTTACAGCTTTATCAAAACGAAGATGAAATCAGAGATCTTCCAACCAGCAGCTCAGCTGACTACTTGGAATCAGCAATTGACCGTGAGTCCTGTGGAGGACTAGAAACTACCAGGAACCCAGATCTGAGTACTCATAAAGATGATTCTCACTCTTCAGAAACTGTAGTCAGTGAGGATGATGAAGAGAATAATGATGTGAAGAATCCTGTCTCTCAGTTGAGATACTTAGCAGATTCTGGGTCAAAAATTGAAGACACTGGTGAAAACTGGGAATTTGCTACAAGTAGAGTTCCTGAGTTAGATGTAAAAAGCAACAAAAATAAACAGAAGCTGTATTGTTGTAAGTTGTGTGATCGAAGGTATACCACAAAAGGCAATTTAAAGACACACATGAAAAACCATACAGGACAGAAGCCATTTAGTTGTGAGCTGTGTGATCAACGATTTATACAAAAGGGAGATTTAAAGACACATATGAGAATCCACACAGGACAGAAACCATTTTGTTGTGAGTTCTGTGATCGAAGATTTAGTCAAAAAGGCAGTTTAAACACACACATGAGAATCCACACAGGTACAAAACCATTTTGTTGTGAGCTGTGTGATCGAAGGTTTACTGAAAAGGGCAGTTTAAACACACACATGAGAATCCACACAGGACAGAAGCCATTTTGTTGTGAGCTGTGTGATGGAAGGTTTACTGAAAAGGGCAATTTGAAGACACACATGAGAATCCACACAGGACAGAAGCCATTTTGTTGCGAGTTGTGTGATGGAAGGTTTACTGAAAAGAGCAGTTTGAACACTCACATGAAAATCCACACAGGACAGAAGCCATTTTGTTGTGAACTGTGTGATCAAAGGTTTAACAAAAAGGGAAATTTAAACACACATATGAGAATTCACACAGGACAAAAGCCATTTTGTTGTGAGTTCTGTGATCGAAGGTTCAGCCAAAAAGGAGATTTAAACAAACACTTAAGAATCCACACAGGACAGAAGCCATTTTGTTGTAAACTGTGTGATCGAAGTTTTACCACAAAGGGCAATTTGAACACACACTTGAGAATCCACACTGGACAGAAGCCTTTTTGTTGTGAGCAATGTGATCGAAGGTTTACCCAAAAGGGAGATTTAAAGACACACATGAGAATCCACACAGGACAGAAGCCATTTTGTTGTGAACTGTGTAATCGAAGGTTTAACGAAAAGGGCAATTTAAACAAACACATGAGAATCCACACAGAAAAAAGTTAAAAAAGGTATTAACAATAACTATTAGTTTAAAATCACAGAGTAGGAAACATATGTTTGTTTCTAAACACCCTTAAAATAAACTAAGATTATAATACATTTAGACAATTTGGCAAAACACAAATGATGATGCTATAGCTTTGGAATCTTTGATAGACAAGTTGGCAACTTTAGAGAAGTTACAGACACACCTGTGGGACATTTTAAGTGGGACTTTACATGAACTTTTTTAACTCTTAGAAATGGTGCTACAGAGGTTATTGGTTTTGTAGAACAGAACAAAAAGTTGTAGCACCAGCACAAAATGTTGTTACAATCTCTAAAACCAAAAGAACAAATTGTGGAAACTATAGTAAGACAGGGTTAAGTTTTTGAGACTGAGAGCTACTTCAGGGGTACAGAGTAACATAAAGGGCTTCTTGTTTGATGCAAACATAAATTTGCACGACTCACCTTCAATTATAATAGCAACTAGAACTGCAAAGCAGTTATGACTGGGGTCCAAGCCTGTTTATGCATGTCTTTTTTCCCCCCCAATTCAGTAGAAAACATAATATTATTTATTATGTTAGCTTCTTCATCATCAGTGTTTTTTCCCACTAGAGTAGAAAACATAATATTATTTATTATGTTAGCTTCTTCATCATCAGTGTTTTTTCCTACTACAGTAGAAAACATAATATTATTTTATGTGTTAGCTTCTTCATCATCAGTGTTTTTTTTTTTAATGTCAACTCTGGCTTATGTCGTTTTCTGTATTCTGTCAACCTTGTGGACCACAGAATTGTAGCATGATAGGGAGTTTTTTTAGGTCTGTTTGAGGGTCAATTTGCTACAGCATTTGTTGAGCTCCCTCTCCATGGGTGTGCCCAAATGTGTCTCCATTTTTGTTCCCAACGCACTTTTGGATCTACCTCAACAGTGTTTCCAGGCAGGTCAAGCTGAGTATGGATTTTACAGTTAAGAAGTGGCTTTTGTCAACATGGGTTTCATGTAAGGCATAGACAAGTATAGGTGTGTGAAAAGTGGGAAAATTAGTATGTTTATGTGACTGTAAATGAGAAAGTAAAGGGTGTATGGATGTGTACTTGTGTTTTCCCTAAAACACAGCCTTTTGAGGACTCACATTGTATTTGGATCAAACCTTGCTCCTCTATAGTGAGGTATGAAATCAGCACAAAATCCACACGGGTATAGAAAAAAAAGTATAGGTGTGTTTCTAGGTTTGTCCTTATTCCTATACAAGCTTCAAAATTAAGAAAATCACCTAAAATCACTACATTGTCAATAAATTCTGAAAATATTCAGTAATGACTGGCTACACATAATGTGTGTACACAATTTTTTAAAACCCCTAAGATTCAAACTTTTTTATAGAAGAAATGTAATTGTATATATTGTATAGTTTGAAATTAAAAAATACATAACATGCTACAAATTGATTCTATTCAAAGAAAAAACAAATGTTTTTTTCAAGATGGCCTGCAGGAAAAAAAATCCCTGCTGATCGAAAAATGTAGCACTAACTTAGTAGCATGTTGCTAATTTTAAAACTTTCTGTATAAGAAATAAACTGTTTAAGCTGCCAGACTTTGAAGTATCATAACAATTTGTAATAAACCAGAAATTATGTCCCATAAATTTTACCTTTGTAGGTCAAATGTGTGATTTTTAATTATTTTTAATTTTGTGTCATTCACAAGCCATGCCCACTTTAGCCAATCCTTACCAAATTGTTTTGAACAATTCAGTTTGTTGTCCTAAGCAAGTGTAGTAGATTTGGTATCAATTAGAATTAGCATTTTTGAGACATAAACATGGTGCATTTTTAGCATCCCCTAGAGTTTGGATATGAAATTTTAAATACATGCTCAGAAATACTCATTGGATGTATGATATGTGTTTCATGTGAATATGTGTTAACATACGGAAACATTTTTTGTAATGCTAACTAGCTAGCTTTGTATATAAATAAAATACTCAGTCATAGAAAAACCAAACAACCTTTTCTTCGTATTGTTTGTAAAACCACTACTCGAAGAAGTTTCATGCTCATTGGAGTTGGAATTAAGAGGCCATAATGTTTTTGTTGATTGGTCTTAGTATACAGGAGTTACAGATGAAACACAGTGTTTTCACATTACACAAGTGCCACCTATTGGTGGACTAGCACAGTTTTTTGTATTATATAGAAGTTAGTGTGCTTTATTTTTGCTGTGAAAAATGTCTCAAAATCTGACGGTTTAGGCTCCAAAACTGATTTAGTGAAATTTTGTATTTAAGACAGTTAAAGGCCACACCCATTTTATTTGTGCATAATGAGGCTTAGGCTCAGGGTGAGGGTCTAAAAGTCTGTGCCAAATGTCATGAACATTTGATGAGCCATTTTTTATGTAAAAAATGTTTGTAATGTTTGGCCTTATACCTCAATGATTTTCAAAATTGGTCTACCAACTTAGAATTGACTCTATGATTTTGATCTGATTATGTACTACCGTTTTGAAGATAAGGCAAAATTTCTGTTTAACTATCTTGCCCAAGCTATTTGGCCATCTGCAAACATGTTCAAACTGAATCTGCTCATTTCAATTTTTTAGTGATAAAAAGGCTGATTTAATGGATGTTTGTCAGCAACAATAATATATGTGAATAAATTTTAGCTTTTAGTTTTGTGTTAAATTTTATTTTGTTATAAAAACATGTCTCAAACAGCACTACAGTCCTCTTGTCAACTATATCTCGGTTTCATCTGAATGTTCTGTTGTAGTTAAATAACAGTTAAAACGTTTTAAAATGTTCAGATAATTTCCATGGTTTTATAAATTTTTTTAAAACCTTTAAATTCTTAGAAAATGAAATCACATTTTAAAATTTGTTTTACTACTATCTTGAAAACAGACATTTTATAATATATTATTTTTCACCAAATAGCAACATTTGTAGGAATGTATAAAAAGAATACAAGAATATAGTTTCACCAGGCCCAGCTCATCAGCTCAGCAGGCCAAGACCAGGCTCCAGAGCCTAGCAGCCGATACTGGCTAGATGTCAACACTTGGGGGATGCTCTGAGGTAGGAGCTGTTAGCCCAGACTTCTTATCGTACCTTGAATGGTAGTAAGCTGGTGATAAAAATACTATATCTGTTACTAAATTAAACAAAAAAGGGCTTAACTTTAAAGTCATGGTTTGTCAAGAAATCTACACTGTGCTTTTTAAAATTCTGTTATTGCTCATCACTGTTGGAAGACCTCTGCAGATTATCTTTCTTGGAAAAACACACATTGTAAACCTTTGCATCAACAGTCCCATAGAATCGACAGATGAGTCCAATGGGTCAAAATTCAAATTCCACCATTAATAGTCCAGTGAGCTTTCATTATAACTTGTTCAGTCTTTACACAGTTTACTCATCTTTTTTACATAATAGTCATGCTGTGATTGACCAATGTAAGCATGTAAAATAAAAACTGGCATTTCCTAAAACTCTAGCACGGAGGATCCATAGCCTGCTACTCCTCATCTTACTGTTATCAGGGGATGTTCTTTTAAATCCAGGACCAGCTACTTAAAGTGCAACAAATGACATTTGTTTTGACCTAAACAACTTGACATTGCCTAGGAAGGGAGTGAGTGAAATATCTTTATGTAGTCTACCCCAAATTGGAGAAAATAGTTTTGCCACTGGGCTCATCAGTGCTCCAGTAAGCCAGGCATCGGTGAAAAGAAAAGAGTCTCAGCCCTTTCACTCTGTTTTTAGTGTTGAAAGGGGCAATAATCTTGCAATAAAAAACAGAGGTCATTTAAAACATTTCAAATTGTTAATCATGCAAAAGTTGTTTGGAACTATAAACTGAAGCCCAGAGGACTTTTTGGTGGACACTTAAATATCAGAAGTATTGTCTCAAAGACTGAACAGTTGAATCATTTACTTGGGAACTCTAATTCAGATTTTTTGCATATATCTGAGACATGGTTACAAAGTGTTACTCCAGTTATTATTTCTTCAGACCAGATCGTGCAACTGGGAGAGGCGGTGGGGTTCTGATATATGTAAAAAAAAATGGCATCAAATGGGAATGTTTGTTCTTTAAAGTTGGAAGTACTCTGGAGTATGTGGCCGTGAAAGTTGTTTTAGTCCCAGCAAATGTCTTTTTATATCATAGGCTGTTACAGACCCCCAAATGCCAATGACAGTTTTTATGAACAACTAAATGATCTAATGAAAGAATGTAATGTCAAAGAAATAATCTTTATGGGGGATTTTAACCTAACTAAGAGGAGAAATTGAGGAGGAAAAAGTTAAAAACCATTTTAGAAAAATACTATCTCGAACAACTAATAAAAGGTCCAACTAGAATAACAAAAAGTACAAGTACACAATTAGATCTTGTATTTACCAATAAACCTGAAAGGGTAATAAAAACTTACAATCTGATAACTGATCTGTCTGATCTTAACCTAACATTATTGGCAAGGAAACTAAATACAAAACAATTTTAGAATAAGACACAAACGTGTCATTCAAAAGGTTTTGTATACCAGAAAGTAAACAGGGCATGTTAAATAGTGAAATAAATTCTATGGAGAGGGATGATGTACTGTTGTCTGAAAATCTGGAACATTGGGCCACATGCAAGAACCGTTGGTACGAACAAATTTGTTCTTAACTTGTGCGAGTGATTTAGGAGAACTTATCATTCACCAATTTTCTCATATTTTAAGATTTTTTTCCAGATACAAACAAAAATCACGTGTGGTCCAGACCTGTCGTATATTTTACGTGTGGTCAGTCTATTGTTATCCAGATGGATTTTCTTCACTAATAACATTATTTTTCGTTAGTTTGAAGATATTTTGAGTTGAAAATAAATCACACTCCATAATTATGTTGACAAAAGGCTATTGTGTTTGAATTAAATTATAGTTTTAAATGTAATAATGTAGACTAACGATATAAATTGTTTAAAAATCTTAAACTACAAACCAACTTAAATTATGTATTAATTGAAATTTAATTTGTCTCAGTATATAATGAGCTTTATAGATGATACAATTTTATTTTGTTGAGATTTATTCAGCACATCGGCTCTGCTATTTTCTCCAAAGTACCAGACATATTTTGGAGACATTTTAAAGTGCTTCATATTCAGAACCACAGCATCCATATAGGGACCATAGGATCAGGTAATAATGATAACAAATCAAATACATACCTGAATAAAATTTGTAAAAGAATAAACTTAGAAAGTGATCAAACACAGAAATCAAAATTAGGAGATAAATTTTATTTACCAGAGTTAATAACAGTATAGCTGGAAATAAAATGGAGTGTGAAGTCTTTGAGTGGGGGCTGTCACAACTGTTTCAGAACAAAAGCAGATTGTATTAGCCACCATTAACAAAACAGGATGGGAGAGAAGAAAAAAGGTCAGAATGTTAAGAATGCTGGAGAAAGTGTTGAAGTGCGTAGGAGGAGCTGACCACAGTTACTAACTGGAGTGAAAAAGAAGATAATTAATTAAATATAAATAACAGGCAGAAGAAAACTGCTAAAGCATTCTGGGGATTTAAAGAAAAAAAGAATGATCAGGAAAATCTTTGGCTATGACTTGAGTTATGTTTGCATTAAAAGCTCACAGGTTTTGAACCTGCCAAAACAAATACTAAACAAAAACTGAAATTAATTAGTATTATACATTTTTTGTGTTTGCTAACTCTGTTGTGATGTTTAGTTATTTTAAAAAATAAAAATAGTTGTCAAATACAGTGTGTAAGTTTAAGATGACTCCATTATTGACCAATATTTGTGTGTTCATGTTTTTATATTTCCCACAGATAAAGAATCAATCAGGACAATTCACTAATTTTATAAAAATCCACATTATATTTTTATATTCCCAAAAAAGGTCCTACAAATAAAACAAAAGCAAAGGTTATATGTGAAATTAATTATTTTTTAGATTTTTATTTTTTACATTTTGATCCATGCAAAATGTAGATGTAGGGGAGTTACAAATATGTTAAATGAACCATTTTTGTTTTATATGTTTATTATACTTGTTAGAACAAATAGAAAAAGTTTCTGTAATAATATGGTGACCTGCCTGTGCAGGTCACCTGTCTGTGACCTTAAAGTCAGCAGGCACAAAAATTATAATCTGTACCCACTTCAACACGTCAGGTACATATTTTAACCCTCAACACATACTAGACCCACACAGAGAACATCCTGGTTTCAGATATAAGGAAAACTCACAAGTGTTAGGGGTGTCATGAGGTCGCAGCAGAAGATAACAAGTACTTTGGGCCAGTGGTTCTGCTCAAAAGCATGGGTTAAAGTGGATTTGTTTGGGACGATGTTTGAATGACACTTGCAGAAATTCCACTCGTACTAGGCCAGAAAAAATTGTTCCTGTTGTCACATAAGCCATGGTTGAAATCAGCACAGCTGGCTGATTTCCAAGAAAACTGGCTGCCTGCAGCACACAAACAAAGCAGAGGCTGAAAATAACTGCGGTTGCAAACAGGTCCTGGCCAGCTGAAAGTCAGACTGAGGTCTGGATGGACACTGAACACAGCTTTGTGGGACATTGTTAGGCTGAGAACCGATGGCCTGCAACTCACTGAACCATGAACTATGTTGGGTCAAAAACTATAAACTCTGGAAGTGGTTCCAGGAGATGCTGCACTGCTTATGGAACTAAAGAGACACTTAACTGTTCTGAACTTGCTTTGGATGAACTGTGCATGTTGAGTGACGCATGTTTCATGCCTGGTCTTCGGATGCCTGTGCAGGATAGGTGGAGCTTCTGGGACAAAGTATGACTGTTGTGACTGGGGCACCTCACAAAACACTTAAAATAACATTACAGATCTGGGATATTTATGTAAAAAAAAAAATTCTAGCAGTTTTATTAGACTGTTGTGTGAACTGCATAGATCAAAATGCTTGAAGGGTTAG
>JARVJO010031102.1:0-10321 GCA_031762555.1 Cynodonichthys magdalenae | reverse complement strand
GCGCTGTATGATTCCTAAAATTGCACAAGCCCGAACCCGACCCGGCCCGCCCATCAAAGTGTATAATTTTGACCCGAGCTCGGGCCATAAGTGACAGCTCTACCTCACGCTTTAATATGACGAACATAAAAAAAAAACTAAAAGTGCAATAAATTATTTAGCATAACTCTGGTTTTACTTGGTCTATCAACTCAATTATAAACTGGTGTTTGGCTTGAAGTCTGTATTTTTTACACAAATTAGAAGAGATTCTTAGAGAGCATATTTCTTTCCCACTAGAACAATTTAAATCAGACATAAGACTAAGATGTGTGTCCAGGGACTCCAGGGAATTAATCTTTATATTAACCACCAACTGCAATTTTTTGGCAACATTGCCCAATCCTACTCATCAGAATTGATTTTTTAGGATTCATACCTGAATATCTTGCAAGCAGATTTCAAAGCCATCCAGCGAGACTTGGAGGCGAGGCTCCAGAAGCTTCTTCAAGTTGCCGACTGGCTCGTTGATATCGATGTCTTGTTGAATCAGATCAGATGCTGTGATCGTCTGCTCCTCAACTCTTTAAAAATATTTTAAACAAGAGTTTAGTCTTTGCCCAAAGATTATTTATTGTATTAATCTTGTTTCTCATTTACCCTTCTTCCAGGCATGCCTGTTTCTCCCGTTCATCGATTTCTATCTCTATCATCTCCTCTGCCTCACTTTTCGACATTTTGTTTAGACAGAGACCTATAAAATACAACTGGCAGTCAGTTTTGCAAATTTATTTTCCAACAAATCATGAACATAATTCTGAAGCAGGAATGTTACAAAAAAGCAACATTTTGTGTACTCTTTTACTAAGCTGTTAGATATTGCGGTTTAAAAAAGGCCATTTGCCACCCTTACAAATCTCATAAAATGATATTAAATTCCCTACATCTACAATACTGTGCAAAAGTCTTGAGACACCCCTCATTACTTCATGTTTTGCAGTTTTGATCAATAATTAGGTCTTCGAAAAGCATATCAATATTTTTGTTCCTTATTTTTTTAAACAGAAATTGTACAAAATTATGTCTAGGTCTGAAGCAGGAAGTGAACAGGAACAGTGGAATTATGCAACCAAAATTCAAAACAACTAAAATATTACAAGCAAGTTTGACATTTTGAAAGCAAAATGAAATACAATACCTCATTAGACCAAGTACACATAAAACAATTTAGTTGAAAGCTAAAATGATACAACCCACTGTAACTACATATAAAAATGGCTATATAGATTGCACAGAATCTTCTATGCAGTGTTATTTCTTCTGTTAGTGTATAGAACAACTAGTTTAGTTCTCTTTCATATGCATACAAATGCTGCAAACAGATAGCTTTCAAATTATACAACAACTTAAATTCCTTTATAATCAGCTAATAGGTTAACTAACTGCTGCAATATTTCTAAATCGAAAAAAATGTTTTTGTAAAGGCCTCTCAGCCTCGAGTTCTCGTTGGCCGTCAGGGACAGTTCATTCACAGCCAACAGGGGCTAACTCGAGGGCGAGGCTATTACGTTTAAAGCGTAAGTCATAGGCCGTGGTATATACAAATAAAGTCTATATAACTTTTATTTCGTCTTAACTGCGTGCTGTGATAAATTACGAACAACTCCAAAACGGTCAGCCATCGTGGCTAAAATAAAACAAGCTGGTAAACATGTTAGCTTCGAAATAAACAGCAGCGCGTGGGCGAGGTACAGCATTACACAACAGCGTGCTAAATTAGCATTAAAATATCCCGAAAAACTACATTTTATTGTCACTTTAACACGTTTTTATTAGTGCACAATGTAACTCTGGACGTAGAAAACTTTTAAAACGGAAATAGAATAAACGGAAACAAAACAGCATAGGGCAAATGGAAAGGAGCCGGAAATCCTGGCTAAAAAGGTTTACAGGCGTCGTTAAGACTTCCGAGAGCAGCCCTGATCGGCACAACTCGAGTGTTTTGATGAGAAAATACTGCGTCTTAAACCCATTGCGGGATCAGCATATGTCGATTATTCGTAAACTAAAATGATCTCAATAAGGGTAGACTTTAAAAAGCCGTTTTTGCGCCTCAGGGTGGATACCTACTGTGTGTTTTGAAGCTGGATGGTGATTAGCGGCAGCCTCTCTGATCAGAATTACCTTTTGAGCTAACCAGCTAAGACTCTCTGAACGCCGTTTTTCTTTTCTAGCACAAATTAAATACCACAAATAGCTGTCTGTGTGAGGCACTGGTAGCCTAGCTTTCACATAAATTCGTGCGTGCTGGCTTAAAAGGTGGGCGGCCTCTTTCCCTATTACGTTCGCTAGCAGATAGCCGCGTTAGCTTTGCTAGCTCAGCTACAAAATAGCGGGAAGGGAGTTACGACCCCACTCACATGACTACAGTCGTGTACATATTTCCTTATAAAAATATACTAATATGCAATACATCCGTACCTATTAATGCTCAGACTTTTAGATGATCCAAGAAAGTTCAGCTGTTAAACAGCAAAAATTCATACGGTCGAATTGTTTCATGCAAGTTTTGGGCTAACTACAGTGTAATGTAAAAGAAGTGGGCGGGGACTAACTGGAAAGACTGAAAACTTAAAATCTGCAAAAAATAAAAGTTGTTTTCAACAACATGTAAACAAAACCATTTTTATGGAAGTATGTCAACAGTTTACCTATAAAAAGTTGTACTATTGGTTATCAGTGTAAAATATTTGTAAACAATTGCCCTCATTGATTAAATTCAAAATCTGGTAATTTGATTTCGTTCTATTCCTTTGTATGAGTCTTGCAGTGAAAAATAAAGTTTTTGTGCATTGACATACATTTTCCTCTGGCTTTTTTATTTTGAAATTCGTGTGACTTCATTTTAAAGGTGTTTAGTAACTTAATGGCAACCACAAATGATGTAGAAGACAATAGTTTGACTTCTGATTATTTACAATAAGTATCTTTCTTCTAAATCTTTACTGGTATGAAACTGTGGACACCCACAAGGAGTGTTTATGGATCATATTGTTCATTTGTCTTTTAGTGAGGCATCTAATTAAATTTGCATGTTCATGTGGCTATATATATTATAATGAACTATTGAACTATTTTGAACATCAAAGAATATCTAAGGTGAGGTTTAGTAAGGTTTATTGGCACATATTTTCAAAAAATCACAATTAAAGTTCTCGTTTTTTTCATTATACAAATAAACTGTATTTAGGGGTTTTATTTATCTCACTTATCAAATATTTTTCCTATAATTGTAACTTGCACATACATACCAAAGTGACTTGTTCTTGTTTTGTATCTTTCAAATTGTTGTAGGTAAATAACCTTTTAATTTAAAAACATTTTTATTGCAGTTAAAAAAAATAAATTTTTAATCATATTGCTTTAAAATGTACATAGTATTATTTCTTTATGTATGTAAAAAGTTAAAGTTGCCACTTTTGTGATGACTGTCTAAATATTTCAGATAAGTTACAATGACACTTGTGGCTTTCAGTATCACTGCTGAAAACAACAGTCATTTTTTAACAAGCACATTTACAAAGTACTGTGACAACTACATCTGCACATCTATTTTTTTCTCAGATAAACTGTACTGAGTCAATTAGTGTCTTAACAGGGTTGATAGATAGTATCTAAATTTAAATTATAATTAAAAATATAACATATCAAAGATAAATGTAACGTTTTTATGTTTAGGAACAATAAGAAGTTTGCTACACTTACTGATGGTCTGAGGTTGAGTAGGCTGATGTATTTATTAACTCTGAAGTTTTGATTTAGCCAGGAAATAAGGCTCTTATTATGAAAAACCAATGGACCGGAAGTGTTCTGACTGATGCTGCCTGTTTGAACACAGACGAGCCAAAATGGCAGAATACCTCGCATCTATTTTTGGGACAGAAAAAGATAAGTGAGTCACTTTAGTTAACTTAGCTGAACTATACAACTGTTTTCTTGTTAAGTTCCTTCGACGTTTGATTTTATTAGCTGAACTCAGTCGTGTTTGCAGACGGAAACATTACACACACACAATGGCTTTAGCAATAGCTACTGCTAATAGCTAACTATCGCACGTCGAGTGTTTTTGCGTTACAAGGTAAAAGGTAGAGGAGGACTAAATATCTAAGAAACATGATCTCTGGTTTCATTAGTAAATTCATTTGAGCTTGATTATTTGGTTTACACAAACCACTAGCTGCTATTTGACCAGTTGACACACTTATTTGTACCGCTACCCGGTCATCGCTTTTCGGGATTAGGTCCGCTCGGTACCGAAGCCTGATCAGGCAAAATGTAACGACGAGGGAGGAGTTTATCTCTTACGTGTCGATACTTTGCTTGGAGAGAGTGCAAGCTCCGCCTGCTTGGTTCACTTCTTCGTGTGTCGACGTTTAAATGGTGCGATTCCCTTTTCTTCAAGTAAACATGGCGGCCCTTCCCGACTCATTTATCGACCCCAAAGAGTGACAGTACTTAAAGCAAAGATCAGGCCAATTTTTTTGTTTTGACCTTAATCAATGTATGAGTGTGGAATTATTAATCATTTATATTTTTATTGCATAGATATCCTCACATGAATGATAAAACTAAGTAGAAACAGTTATAAAGCTTAAGTAGATATGCAGTCCTTGAAATCGACTATTATTTTTTAATTTAGTCTGAATTTTTTCATCTTTGTGTTTAAAGATATTTATTTTAAACATCCTGCTGTGCTGCTCCTGCTTTATAAAATACATCTAAATATTTTTGTGGGCCTGTGTTGTTTATCTCATCGCATTTTCCTTCATTGTGTGTTGTTGCAGGGTGAACTGCTCTTTTTATTTTAAAATTGGTGCTTGCCGACATGGGGACCGCTGCTCCAGATTACACAACAAGCCAACATTTAGCCAGGTAAACTCAGATTTTCTTGTGTTTTGCTGCAGATATTTGATCTCTATGCTTCTTTTAAGTGATCCAATAATAAAACTTGTGTTTCAGACGATTGCCCTGCTGAACATTTACCGGAACCCTCAGAACAACACTCAGTCTCTGGATGGTCTGACCTGTAAGTGAAAATCCAAAAAGCAGCATCTGTTTATGTTTTTATGGTTTTTTTTTATATACCTCCCCCCACAAAACCATAGATTCATCTCTCACTCTATCCAATCATTAACAAGACACCCAGATGCCTAAACTCCTCCACCAGTTTGCTTGACTATGTCCCATCATGCACCAGACCCCTCCGGCTGGTGACAGGCCTACAGGAAGGCAAATCCATGTAACTAATTTGGGTTTGTCCAAAAACAAATTCCTGAAATGTTATATTATTAAGGTGCCCATAACTGCGTAAAATAAAAACATAATTGGATTTACCTAAAAGTAAAGAAAATGTTCAATATGATCATGAAGACTATAAAGCAGTAGAATTACTTTGACTCAAGCAACAAAGAAATAAAGTTTGTGTTGATCAGTTGAAATTTGAGCTTTTTAATTTTTTCTTCATTATTCTTCCTTATAACCACCAGGTACTGTCAGTGACATGGAGATGCAGGAGCACTATGATGAATTTTTCGAGGTAGCTCATTTACTGATACTTAATTTTCTTTTCTATGTATTTTTATGTTTCTTACATAGAGGGGAAAAAGTCTCACTTGTTGTGTTTTTTTTCTCATCCTCTCAGGAAGTCTTCACAGAGATGGAAGAAAAGTACGGAGAAGTGGAGGAAATGAACGTCTGTGATAACCTTGGGGACCACCTGGTTGGAAATGTTTATGTGAAAGTGAGCGTCTGGCCTTAATGTCCACATGTTACCCTTTTTGTACAGTTGTGACAGTTTCTTCAGCTCTAAAGGCTTACGTTTCTTTTAAAAGTATTATCTTTTTTTGTCTTTTATAGTTTCGGAATGAAGAAGATGCTGAGAAGGCTGTGATAGACTTGAATAATCGCTGGTTCAATGGGCAGCCCATCCACGCTGAGCTCTCTCCTGTCACGGACTTCAGAGAGGCCTGTTGTCGCCAGTATGAGATGGGGTCAGTGCTACACGAGGCAGAGCACTTATAGACAGGCTCTCTTTGTTTGTAGGCAGAAAAGAGACATTTAAAGAAGTGTCTTTGTTATTATTTGTATAATCATAAGAACAATGTTATTTGCCCTCAGGTGTACAACTTTAATAATTTCTTTACTTTATCCTTAATTTGATTTTGTTTTTGCTGCTTTCTGTCATCTAACTGCACATGTTAACTCCTCAGAGAATGCACTCGTGGAGGCTTCTGTAACTTCATGCATCTGAAACCCATTTCACGTGAACTGAGGAGAGAGCTGTACGGGCGTCGCAGGAAGGGGTACGGATGTTTTTTCTCTCCAACATTCAGAAACTTTAACCCGTGTATTGTCTTTTGACGGGAGATTAGCCACATTTTTTGTTTTAATCAGATTTTAAGTGCTCCTATAAACTCAGTAATTTTACTACACTCTCATGTTCCCTGGGGGAAATATTGGCCACATTAAAAACTACTATAAATGTAACTTTTAATCCTACTATTTTCATATCAAATAATGCATTTTTCTCAGTAACGTTTAAGCTTTTTACCTCTACACGTTTGATTTTTATTATATTAGTCCACTAGGTGGTGCTCCTCTTTTATTTCTAATGTGGCTTCAACTTCCCCCAGATGCAGTACATTCTCTCAGCTTGATGTCACTGCAATAGCTCAAAGATTGACTAGTTTAATGTGGAAAAATATATTTAAAAATGAAACATGAATGTTCATAAAGTAAAAGGACAATACAAAAGTTTAACCAATTATCCGTGGACTTGTTTCATAAAGTAATATTCTTCTCCCCTCCAGCCGCCACAGGTCTCGCTCCCGATCACGAGACAGAGATAGAGGTCGAGGAGGCGGTCGTGACCACGACAGGCGTCGTCCCAGAGACAGAGAGCGTTCAGGACGTTTCTGAGCCTAAAACCAGAACTTCTGCTCCCTCCTCTATTCCTGAATCCATCACTGTCTTTTTTTTTTTTTTTTTTCTTTCTAAGTTTCTACACAACCAGACTTGTTCTAGGAATAACTGAAAGGCAGTCAGTGTGAGGCTTTGGCAGTGTTGTTTTAAACTGATTCCTGAAAGTTAAATTTCACCTCATTATTAAAATAAATGTTTTCTTAACAAAACTAATTCCTGATTGTTTATTGGCATTGTTCAGGTCAGATGTGTTTGAGTGCATTCATAGTGCTGAAATCATAATGAGTATTAAAAGGCAGCAACAATTAAAATAATTACTTTTGGATAATTTAAGAGCAACAAGTGAAAAACTATTTCAGAGAGAGAACAGATGGTTTGAAGGGGGAATGAAGGAAGTTAATTATAAACAAGATGTGGCTTAATTCTTTCTATCTACAATGCTGCCATGTTTCTTCTCCCCAAAGTTTCACAATTCTTTCCCTAAAATGTGACAAACGCTAAACCTAATGGTTTTGTTGATAAAACCTCATGATTGATGACTCAATGATTAAATAGGTCAGTTACTCAAACTACTCTTATCAAAATGTCTTCAAGAAACAAGAACAAAGTCAACTAGCCCTTTCTGAAAACATTTACAATGACATTAAAAATAAATAGCATTGTTGTAAAATGGAGATAATTCTTGTGCTTGAAGGAACTCCAAACTTCTGGTGCTTTTTATGAGTCTAAAAATGTGATTCCTTAAACTTAGTGTTTAGATATTAAAGGGTAAAGAACTATGAGTCAGTTTTATTTCCCAAATTAATATTAAAATCCTTACACAGAAACCTATTAAAACTCTGTTAAAGATGATGTAGTTTTCCATATAAACAGCTTTCAGATGCAAAAAAAAAAGTTATTTATTTTGTTTTTATTTCAGTGTAAAACCATGTGAGAACCAGATAATTCATGTTGGTTTTTGATGACTTCTTCACAACTTAGAATTAACTGAAGGCTGTTTCACAAAAAACCAGGATAGAGGATTGAGCCGGGATTTTCCAGATATCCTGGCTGAATTAAGCCTCAATTTGGTTTCGCAAAAGCGGTAGTGCATTAGTTACCATGGTGACTTATTCTGTGCAGCTAGCCTGCTCCAGACTAACAGCCAGGCTTAGTTAAACCTGAGGCCTTATTTGTTTGGTCAGTGGTCACGACCATCAGATTCAATGTGCTTTTTGGATGTTTTTTATTTTTTATCAGTCTGCAATAAAATACCACTGATTTATTTTGACATTCAGTGAGGTACTATAATTATTTTAACATTATGATTATTTAAAATTTTATAATTCTCCATGTGAGTATTGTTACTGTTTGATTGTGTTTGTGAATACTCTGTTACAGAAAGGCCTTTAATTGACTATCTCACGTGTTGAGAGGATTTGAGAAATGACTGATAAAGAAGCAAAGGTGTCGTCAGTGAAGTCAAACCAAATAAGTAGCTTCAAATATGCATCAGGCTTTACAATGACACACCCATTTTTTAATGACATTGTCGATGATGGAGCATTGAGAAGGGCTTTCAGGTGGGAAACTGTTTCAGGACCTGTTGGCCTTTTCCAACAATTACCTTTATGAGCGTTACTGCTTTATGGTGATGGCATCCTCTACCTATGCTGGGTTCCAAAAATCTGCACTGCACTAAGCCATAATACGAAGTGAAAATACGTACAATGTATGAATGGGGCAGTTTCTATGGGTGGGACACAGTCAAAAAAAACCGACCTCCCTTTATTTATATCAAGGACCAGCTCTTCTGCTGGCATGAGTTCTGGTGGGGCAGCTCCTGTGTGACACATGAGCCTTTTTTTAAAGGTTTAACAGCACCTTCTAAGCCATTAGTACAAGTTGTTTATACAAAGTCAACATTTTTTTAGATGCTGTCTGCAAAATGTCCTTATATTTAATTTTGACCTGTTGCCAAGTCCTCTCTGGTCCAATCATGATCATACTGTATAAATATGTGAAACAAAGAGTAACATGAATGAATTCACTCGTTACATTATCGACTTCCACTGTTCATTTTGAGCAAATGATAGGGAAATCACTGAATAATATGATTACGTTTTCTGTTAATAGGTGATCCACTATTTGCCATGCCCTTTGTTGCTCCTTTTAATAGCAGCAGTGTTTCCTTTCTTTAGTATGATTTGCTTCATTTCCTCATGTAAGTTTCTAAATATCAGTTTCCATGAAGCGCTTGATGCTCCTAAAAATCTCCCTTCATCTGTTTCCAGCTGAAAAACCTATTTGGTACCACAGTGTTCAAGTTTCAACTGTTTATCTCAAAAACAAAAAAATACAAAATATACATCTACAAAATCCAAACGTAAATAAAATAATATAACTTTGAATAAGAGGAACTGAGAGAGAGAAACAAAGAGGTAAAAAAACTGTGACTTCATGCCTGTCCTCCCTCCTTGCCATTTCTAAGCAAATTAAATTCACAAATTGAAGTCATTCAAATATGCATATAAATATCTCATTTTATAAAATATCTATTCAAAAAATATTATTTAACACACAAATATTAAATTTTAGCTATATCCATATCAGTATTTCTTCTTTTTTTTAAACCTTTTTTAATTTAATATGGTATTTAGTACTGTGTACAGTACAATACTGTGATGGACTTGCGACCTGTCCAGGGTGTACCCCGCCCCTCGCACTGTGACGGCTGGATATGGGCAGCAGTGACCCCCGTGACCCTTAAAGGAAGAAACGGGTACAGATAATGGATGGATGGATGGATGGATGGATGGATGGATGGTATTTAGGCTCCTACAGCTCGTAAACCTCCATCAAAGGATGTTCATTTGGTGAGAAGTATGGCACACAGAGTTTCCCATTGTAGAATTGGTGAATCTGTGATTGATCTCATGGTCTTTTGAAGAAATCTGTGAATGAGCATTTACCTGGATTACTTACCTGACTTGACATATAGCTGCACCGTTTCAGCCTGGTTTGACCTTTGAAAAACGGATGTAGCCAGGATAAACTGATCAAGTTATGTCAAGCCTAGATTTATCTTTTATCCTGGATTTCTCAATCCTGCTTTTGTGAAACAGCCCTGTGGCCTTTAAGCATGCACAAAAACACAATTTTAACAAGGTCTTTGGGGGAGGCTATTTTAGAAGCTTAACGTTATTCTGCTTTAGTCAGTCAGAAACCTGTTTTGTTTTTTTACCATTTACCATTACCTTGTTGGAAACATCCATTTCAACCATCTAATTGTTACTTTAGAAGTAATCAGAATCAGAATCAGAATACTTTATTAATCCCAGAGGGAAATTACGATTGTTACAGCTGCGACCGTTCAGATCAA
>JARVJO010031101.1:0-10324 GCA_031762555.1 Cynodonichthys magdalenae | reverse complement strand
ATGACCTCCTCCCTATTAACAGTTTGGAAGGTAGGTACATTGCCCTGATTAAAGACTAGCAGGTCTCCTGTCAGCAAGTATTCTAACAGAGATCTGCCTCTAGGGTTAATATCAGAGCTCCCCCAGCACACATGATGGGAATTGGCATCACAGCTGGGAGGCCCTTTGGCATAATTGATTATTGTCATAAAGTCCTGTGATGGAGGTGGCTGCTGTGAATCAAATGACAGATAAACAGATCAGTACACAGTAATGTACTGGCGTTTTACAATGGTGGAAGTTGCTTTGTATAGATTCTATACATTTCATCTTTAAAGAAAAACAGTGTTTTCTTAATAAAAATTCACTTTTACAAATTGCCAGCTATCTGGGTATTAATAGAACAAATAGCTGTGGTTCAGTAGAACATTAAATTATTTTTGAAAGGTGTTTAAAAGGATTTACTAAGAAAAAAAACATGTGTAAAACAAAGAATCTCACATAATAAAGTTATCTCTAATAAAATAAAAATGTTTTAGAATTTAACCTAACACTGAATGTGTCATAAAGACACAAAAAGCCTACAAACAGCAACAATTTGTTAACACTTGCCAGCTGAATAAAATCTAAGCTTATTTACTTATTTACACACACTGTTTACAGTGCTTTATGAAAAAAAGTTTTTTCATTTTTACTAAAGGAAAATCTGATCCCGCACACAGAACAACTCCCACCTCCCTTCAGAGTGTCAGCTCCTGCTCCTCTGTCTGTGATGTGACTCAGACAGGAAGTGGTCTTCGCAGCGTCCAGCCCATCGTGTGCTGACAAAACCTGCAGAAAAGTTCTTCTACAGATAAATAACAGCTGGGCTATTGTTCTGTCCTAAAAGTTACCCTAGAGTCATATTTTTGGAGGACGTTGCTGTTTTGTTTTCCTGTGTCGGGAGGGGAGGTCCAAGCTCACCCCACATGCCTGTTACCAGGTAACACCAGGTAACAGCAGGTAACACCAGATAACGGCAGGTAACACCAGGTAACACCAGGTAACAGTGGGTCACAGCAGGTCACAGCAGGTCACAGCAGGTCACAGCAGGTCACAGCAGGTAACAGCAGGTCACACCAGGTAACAGCAGGTCACAGCAGGTAACGGCAGGTAACACCAGGTAACACCAGGTAACAGCAGGTCACAGCAGGTAACACCAGGTAACAGCAGGTCACAGCAGGTAACAGCAGGTCACACCAGGTAACAGCAGGTCACACCAGATAACACAAGGTAACAGCAGGTCACAGCAGGTAACAGCAGGTCACACCAGGTAACAGCAGGTCACACCAGGTAACAGCAGGTAACACCAGATAACAGCAGGTCACACCAGATAACACAAGGTAACAGCAGATAACACCAGGTAACGGCAGATAACACCAGGTAACGGTAGATAACACCAGGTAACGGCAGATAACACCAGGTAACACCAGGTAACGGCAGATAACACCAGGTAACGGTAGATAACACCAGGTAACGGCAGGTAACACCAGGTAACGGCAGATAACACCAGGTAACACCAGGTAACGGCAGATAACACCAGGTAACACCAGGTAACGGCAGGTAACACCAGGTAACAGCAGATAACACCAGGTAACACCAGGTAACGGTTGATAACACCAGGTAACGGCAGATAACACCAGGTAACACCAGGTAACGGTTGATAACACCAGGTAACGGTAGATAACACCAGGTAATGGCAGATAACACCAGGTAACACCAGGTAACGGCAGGTAACACCAGATAACACCAGGTAACACCAGGTAACAGCAGGTCACAGCAGGTAACACCAGATAACGGCAGGTCACACCAGGTAACAGCAGGTAACACCAGGTAACACAAGGTAACAGCAGATAACACCAGGTAACGGCAGATAACACCAGGTAACGGCAGATAACACCAGGTAACACCAGGTAACGGTAGATAACACCAGGTAACAGCAGGTAACGGTAGATAACACCAGGTAACGGTAGATAACACCAGGTAACGGCAGATAACACCAGGTAACGGTAGATAACACCAGGTAACGGCAGGTAACACCAGATAACACAAGGTAACACCAGATAACACCAGATAACACCAGGTAACACCAGGTAACGGCAGGTAACACCAGATAACACCAGATAACACCAGGTAACACCAGATAACACCAGGTAACACCAGATAACACCAGGTAACACCAGGTAACACCAGATAACACCAGGTAACACCAGATAACACCAGATAACAGCAGGTAACAGCAGGTACAGGGAGTGGCAGCAGCTTAAATATCTCAGAAATTTGCCCAAATAAGCGAATTGTGTGAGATTACGCCTTTTACACTGGATTCCATTTTGTTTGGTCAAAGCCGTGATCCTGTTTGCGTTTTTCACATCGTGGACATTATAGGGCTTTAAGCAGAGACTTCTCTTCCTGAGGCCCAAATTAAAAGTTCCTTTACTAGAGAAAATAATAAATGCACATTTACTTATGTAGACAGTCTTATGTGAATATCTTATCAGCATGTTAGAAGACAGAAGAGTAGGCTAAGTTTTGTTTTAGCTTCATTCATATTTTAAGACCTTCAAGTGTAATTTTTTCTAAAAGTTTACATTTTAACAATTGTCTTTTAAAAAATACAACATACCTGTAAAAACTACATGAAATTGTCACTATTCAAAAAGAAATAGCTGGTTTTACATCTCAACAGTTCTAATTTTCAGCTTGTGGTTAAAGTCCTGAAAGGTATTAGGCGGTGTAAATTTATAAAACATCTGGTGAAATGTGTTTTAATAATCTGGTATTCATTCTCTTTATATGACTAATTAAAGTTGACACAGATTTTTTAACTAAACAGACTACAGTTTGCTTTCATTAAGTTAAACATCTGATTTTTGAACTATCCTGAAGTAAATGAATTGAAGGTGAATGGAAACCATCTTGATTTAGGATGAACCACGGTGACTTTGAGGGTTGTTGATGAGGAAGGAGAGTAGTTTGTGCATATTGAGATTAAAATAAACTAGGGAGGAATTGGAGAGCGGACTGTCAGACACAGCACAGCAGAGTGAAGAAAACTCGCCATCATCTGTCAGAACGCTTTGTAAGTTTTTTCCACAGGCGCCACCAGTCGGCCCCAGCATCATATACCTCGAACCAAGACGAGCCTCGGCTTGGAGGGACACTATTTACTCTTTTAAGCTGTTTGGAAAACATTTCAGCATGTTTTACACACAAACACACACCAACAATTACCTCGGTGGTCCAAAGACAGGCATTATGCTTCACATCTTTTAAGCTTCATCAAATAATGAAACAGTGAGCTAAAAGCTAAATCCTTATCTTTTTTTTTAAGCTTGCTAATGTTCTGCTATGTAAAATTCTTGTTCATCGCTGTAATGCTCAGTTTGCTATTTGTTGCTCATGTGATACTTGGTGCAAAAATAAAGCAGAGCATTAAAAAAATTAACTTTTACATGAAAAAATGTATTGAGAGAAAGTTACCATTTAATCAGGATTTTTATTGAGTGTTTTGACTGTGTTTGTCTTTTGGGACTTTTGGAAAATAAAATGTGGAAAGTGTTTGTTGCTTAAAAAACAATACAAGCTTATCTCAAAGCACTATAATTTTTTATGATTTATTAAAACTAAATTAATCATAAAAAGTACAATCACCCATACAGGTTTGGACAAATATAACTTGTGAAACTGTCAGTTTTCACATTAATTTCATCACAATTGAATCTCTATGCACATTTAAGTTTGCACATCACTTCGATCTACAGATTGTTGCCCCATAAAAGTATTTGGCTCAAGATTGTTTTTTTGTTTTTGATGTTATTTTTCTTAAGCACCTTACAGGTGTTTTGAAAGACCTTAAATGTCTATGCTTCTTTTACTCATTTACCTCAGTGTTTGTTATTTAAAGCCTTATGATGCGCAGTACTGTACCTAAGCATTATAAGAGCCTTTGAATGAACAGCATTTTATCTTCCCTACAATTTTAAGCTTTGTGACTAATGAAATAATTTGGTTTAAAAAAATCACTTTAATTTCTTTGTAAAAGTGTGAATCTAGCTATGATGTTCTACAGATAATCTGTGCTTGGATTTCACTATAAATATTGACATTAAATGTCCTAAGTGGAATAAATACTGCCTAGTTACTTGTGTCAGGTCTGGCATTGTGAACATTGGCTCCTGAACACTGCAAATCACATGGAAAACTGAATTTCTGGAATGTTGTGGATTTAAAAAAAGAGCTATATATAAATGTTAAGGCCAAACTTTTGGTGCTTTCTTTCTTTCTTTCTTTTTTTTTTTTTTTAAAGAAATATTTACCTCATTTTCCAGTTGCCAACACCATGCTGTGGTCAGGGTTTGGTGATTGAGCAGTGTTAAGCTGTTTCAGAGGTTTGATCAACCCTCAGCAGTGGATGTGATTTTGTTGCATTTTGTCTGGGGTGGACCCGTGTACAGTACTGTAATATGTGTGCTTTAAAGCCATGTCAGCGCATTGTAATGTAACGTGTTATGCTTTTTATTCTGTTTTTCTTTTTGGTTTTGTTTTGTGGAGAGGGATAACTGCTTTTCTACATGAGTTTTTCTTTAAGAGTTTAAACATGTCAGAAAAAGTCATTTTCTAAAAAAAAAGAATTAAAATCATCTGTCATCTTTAAACTACATCTTTATGTATAAAAAAAACTAAAGGCATGATTTTAACGTTTTTTCCTAGGACTTAGATGTTGTACTCGATGAGTTATTTGAATTTCAGAAAGGAGTGATTTCAAAGATTTCTTTCTCCAAATAAAGAAACCTCAGTGGTTCCAGGCCATATCAGTGTTCTTGACTTTTTAATTTTCTTTGTTTTTTTTATTAATAATAAATTATAGTGTATGTAATTAGTCTTATCATGCTGACCTAATTACTTATTTTGTACACAATAACTAGTTTGAAGTGTAAATAATTTAGGACGCGTTACTCTGTCCACTAGTCTCCTGTTTCTGTCATAATGTCCAATTCACCATTCCTCCAGCAACTTAAACAAAAATAACTCAAAAGGTGCCTTGACCAAAAGGATTTTGCTATGACTTTCAGTAGCAGTAAACTGTACAGCATTTACAATATTTGCACAAAAGGCAAAACAATAAAGAACAACCAGAACTTTGTAAACAATCATTTTGAAAATGTGTTCAAAAGTCTTCAATGCAACTAACAGTGTTTACACGTTACTGCCTGAGGCTTACTTTGTAGTCTGCCATTCTGTCTGCCTGTCCTGTTAAGAGTGTTTTCAATGGGTTAGCTTATGGTGAGCCTGAAAAGCCACTGGCAGCAGCTTGAATATTCCTGTTGGTCTTTGTTCTTACTTTTTGTGAAGTTTTAAAATCAAAACATCAGTATTGTGTCACCTTAGATTTTTATAACATAAAAGCTTCAAATTACTGTTGGTGGTTTATAGAGAAGAAAGTTGATGTGTGTTGGAATTTCTGGCAGTGAAAAGATAAGTGAACTTCAAAATTTCATCTGAATGTTTTTCTATTGGTTAAGGGTAATTAATACATTACTTTTATAATGTCAAATGTATGGGCCTTTGTTTTTAATCTAAAGCTAAACTGAGGCAGCTCAAGCATGCACAGTAGATCTATTAAAGTTAAAACAGGAGACAGAGAATGTAAAAGCAACACATGGAAATAAAGACTTCTGGGAAAAAATATAAAATAAGTATAAATATTTAAGAGACAAGTACATGTACAAGTAAAAGAAACAAAAAAAATATATATTTTTTAAAAACCTTAAAATTATGTGCTAAAATATGTAATTTATTGGAACTAAGCTGGAAAAATACATATGATGGTCTGTAGAATAAAAAATGCGATGTTCAAAATGGTATGTCTGAATAAATGCAGGAATCCACTGGATTTACTCTCACAATTTTTATTCCCGTCTCTGACTCTAGTTTCAGCAGCACACACAGGCCTCAGTGAGCTTGGGCTAAACCCAAACAAACATCCCAGTCTGGATCTGAACAGAGACTCTGCAAAACCTTCCCAGCTACCAAAAACATCAACATTATAACCTCTTCAGTCTCTTCCTGGTTCCACCCCTGAAGGTGGTAACTTTTACGTCAGACGTAGAATGTAACTAACTGTTATTTACAGACAGAAAGAACATCGATAACACCGAGACCAACTCTGTCTGTTCTAAACTTATTGCTGCTATGAACAGAAAGTGTAAAATGTTAAACTGCATCAAACATTCAGTTGATCAATTATAACATTTTCTTCAGGTCAATGGAATTATAAAACATGACGTAAGTGTATTTAAGTGTTTTTATTTATTGATCCATTTATATATTTTTGCTTTTATTTCTAATTATGTCGGTTTCCATCCTCCATACTTGACAGCAGATAGAATAAAAGAGCATAAAGCAAAAAAGCATCAACTTCGGTCTCTGATGATTGTAACAACATGGAGACTCTTTACATTCCTGCAACAACTTGTACGATGAGATCAACTGTATTTCACTTAACTTTTACAGAGATCTTTTGTTGCTTTAATGATAGATATGACAAAAATTTGAAATTATTTTTAAACCAAGAAATTAATAAAATGAGACAAAATAGAAGTTGAAATAAAATAAAAGCTGCTATTGTTTCTATCGAAAAGTGGACTTTCGACCTGTCTATGGTGTACCCAGCCTCTCACACAGGTATTGCTGGACTTGGGTAAACAGGTAAATCAATTTGTTGATAAAAACTCCAATACTCTCAACTGACCAGGTCCTCTGGAAGTCTGTTCCACAAAAAGAGTTTGCATACAAAATCTGACATTAAAATGATTATTTTTTAAAGTTGTTTTTAGGACATCAAATAGCAAAATTGGAAAGACGGACAATTTTTTTAATAACTTGGACTCAAGGCAGACTATATAAACCTGAGCTATTTTATATTTTTAACACATTATTTGTAAATGCTGCAGACTTTAACACTTTTACTACTGTAATATTCATTGTTTTAAACAACAGGGCAGCAGTGGTCTCAAAAATGATTAAAAAAAGAAAACACAAAAGAGTCACCTGGCCTCATCTAATGGGGTCTGTGAAAAGTCCAACCCACAGAGGCCCAGCCCAACAATCTACATTCTTGTACCAGACACCCCAGGACACCCCCACATGTTATTTGTCAATGTATTTCATGGTCAGAGCTGTTTTAGTGACAAAAATAATCATTCTGCATCTATTTATAAACAAAATCACAATTATGGTTGTATGTTTGGGTTCTCTCCGGGTACTCCGGCTTCCTCCCACACACCAAAATCATGACTGTCAGGTTAATTGATAACTCTAAATTGTCCCTAGGTGTGAGTGAGAGAGTGAATGGTTGTCTGTCTCGTTTGTCTCTATGTGTGGCCCTTTGATGGACTGGAGACCTGTCCAGGGTGTACCCCGCCCCTTGCACAGAGACTACTGGACATGGGCAATAGTGACCCTGAAAGGAAGAAGCGGGTATTGATAATGGGTGGATGTTTGGCACATTACAAAATTTGACAATTTTTCTCAACTTTGCCATTTCTCAGAAACACAAAGAGATTTATCAAGGCTAACATCTAAATGCAGTCACGACTTGAAAGACTATATTTATCAGGGATGTAACAAATAATCGAGAATCGATTAATAATCAATTATAACTGCTTAAAAGTAAATCGATTCATAAAAATTAACAAATCGATTTGCAACGCCTGATCTGACCAGCGCCGCTTTGCTGTAAACAAACTGACACACTGTACATAAAGTACGTAATCTGACTAGGAATATGATAGGCTTGCACCAGATGTCTGCGTATTGCGTTTGTGCATAGCTGCAGCACCAGATAAACAAAGTAAGCAAGCATGCTGACAGCAAGCAACTTCAAAATAGAGGACCCTCCAGCCAGTTTGAACTCAGTGGTGTGGCAGCATTTTGGCTTCCCCGTTTTCACTAATGAAAATAGTAAGAAAACTACTGATAGGTCAAAGGTGGTGTGTAAGCATTGCCATCGAGTGATAATATACATGAAAAGTACGAGCAGCATGTCGCAACATATTAGCCGGCTCCACAGCGAGCTAGCCCCGTCAACATTGAAACCACCACAGGTAGCAAGGAGACAAACTACCCTTACAAATGCATTTGCATGTCTGCTAGCCCACACCAGTGCAAGGGCCACTGCCATTACAAAATCCATTGCTGTTTATATGGCAAAAAATATGAGGCCATTGTCAACTGTGGAAATTGAAGGCTTTCAGGAGATGATTCACACTTTGGAACCAAAATACTCCATTCCCTCACGTCCACTTCAGCCAGAAGGTGATATCTGAAATGTACAGGAAAGCTAATGCTGATGTTCTTGGAAAGGCTAGTGTATTGATTACTACCGACGGATGGACATCAATGGTGACGCAAAGTTATGTTACAATCACAGCTCATGTGATCACTGCCGAATGGGACATGGTTAGCTTTGTGCTCCAAACATGTCCTCTCTTTGAAACTCACATCGGGTTCAAACATTGCGCAGGTGCTAACATAGGCTGTAGCAGAATAGAAGCTGTAGCGACTAAAATATGGCATTGCTGTTGTCACGGAAAATGCAAGAAATATGGATGTTGCCGTCAGAGAAGCTGGACTCGGACCCCTTATTAAATGTTTCGCCCACACGTTAAACTTAGCAAGTCAGGTAGGTTTGGCTGTGCCCCGTGTGTCTCATCTTTTAGGTCGAATCAGGCGCATCGTCAGCTTTTTTCACCTCCAGTCCTACTGCAACTGCTGTGTTAGCATCCAAACAAAAGACTCTTGACCAAGACAATCAGCACAAGCTTATTATGGATATTACAACTCGCTGGAACAGCAGTCTGGACATGGTTGAACACTAACAGCCAAGACATGAGACGAAATGCACGTGAAATCGACACACTGGATAATTCTGACATCCATGATGCCAAAGACTTTGTGAAACTTCTGAAGTCTTTAAAAAAAGCCACCACTGTTCTTTTTTTTGCCACTTCAGTAGAAAATATAAGTAAATACTGACTTTCTTTATTTTTCCTCCCCTAATAGAAGAAAAAAAATGATAAAAGGGAAAAAAGAGATTGAAAAAGAGACAAGATATGTGAGATTTCCATCCAGAAAACACAAGACAACACAATGGATGTCTGCCTCCACACCTGCAAAACAAAAAAACACATCAGCAAAATACATGTGGTTATAATAACAATAATTACAGCCTCGCTGAAGTGTATATACACCCACATACACATTTAGTGACCAATGCAGTCCAGAACAGAATGTATGCCAGAAACCCCTGGATCTGAACCACTAATTTAGTGCGGTTGTGAGCATGCATGTATATACAAGGTTTTCTCCAATGGAATATTTAATAGTGACTGTGGAGGACCACAGACCCGACCCCCAAGGCCCAAGGCAGACATGATGAAGACCATAGCCAAGACCCCGAGAGGGGCACCAGCGCAGGAACAACCACTTACCCATGCCCCTAAGTGCATCAGAGGAGAGAACCGGGAGAGCCTCCCCAGCGACCCCACGTAGTAATCCCCCAGTGCCAGCAGCTATGAGCTCATAGGCCCCACTGGGACCCACTGCCCCAGAGAAGGTCCAACCATGGACACAGAGACCAGGACCCCCAGGGCCCACCACCCCCCAGCCAAGGCCCAACAGGGCCAGAGGACCCAAGCCCCACCAGGCAGTCACCAGGCCGAGCTTGCCCACACCCGAGCACCCTGCCCCAGACACAGAGAGCCACCAGCCCACCGGTGGGCAAAGGCATAACCCACCAGAGGGCAGTGTGGCAGTAGGGCGAGGCTCACTACCAGCAGTGGGCCCCAGATGAACCAGAAGAGGGGGCAGCCAAAGTCCCAGCCTGACAAATACCAAGCATACACAGTCACACAATCCCACCCTCATCTTCACACCCAGTCATTCAAAGACACACAAGATGGACAACATATTCCACTCACACTCCCCATACATACTCTATACCTCCCAGGTCCAGGACATGTGCCTGCCTCCAAAAAAGGGCAGCCCACATTCAAACCAAGGAGGTAGACCCATTTATTCCGAGGTGGAGAGAAGCAGACAGCTAAGGCTTATTCGTTATTTTTCATGTCAAACTACACGGGGAGATAAATCTAAATGATTCACTTTAGTGATCTGATTTAACAATATCAGACTTTAACAAGACGCTGCACTGACGCTGATTGTGACTGCTGCTTGGACCTGTTGCCTGTCCTCCACACTTAGCTCCCGAGCTACCCGGGACGACAAACTTCAGAGCTCCTAC
>JARVJO010031100.1:0-10324 GCA_031762555.1 Cynodonichthys magdalenae | reverse complement strand
GAGCTAAACAACAAAATCTGAAAATCCTATGTTGAATAGTTTTTAAGTTTTTAAGCATTTTGTATGTCCAGATACCCCCTCTTTAGATGGAGCCCCCTCCTCAAATATGGGGTCTATCGTAAAACCGTTGGCTGGCGCAGTGCAAGTCGGACACATCTATATTCCTGTCAAATTTCACATTGATTGATGCAGTCGTTTCCGTGCTACGGTTGACCAAATATGTTGAAAAAAAAATCTTTAAATTTAATAATAAATAAATAAACAGTACAAAAACAATATGACCTTCATCTGTGGTGGTCATAATAAAGATAGTCAAACTTACGAGTCTCTTTATAAATACGTTATGATGCATAAATGTGCTAAAATCTACTGGTTGTGCTTTAAAAACCTGAACTGCTGGGTGGAAATGTTAGGTTTTTTACAACAAAAATCATAATAAATGATTAAAAACAAATCTATTTTAATGTGTTTTCTTCTTGAGTAGAAGAAAAAATGTTTGTTTTTTAATCATTGGACTAAATGCATTTCCATATTTATATCCTAATTATCAGGACATGTAGCGTTCTACCTTTCCCTGTTTGTTGTAATAATAATCTGCAGTGCAGTGTTTGCACAGAGCATATTATCCCTGCAAACCTGAGGGTGTAGTGCACAAACAAGCCTCCCTGGATCAAGTTTCATCCGCCTGCAGCGAAACAAAACAAAAAAACAAAAATCAATCCGCCCACAACAACACAGACGTCCATATGCTCTCAACAAGAACGGGATGAATAAAAAACACAGTCATGGTTTCTGCAGCCAGTTTGTGAAACAACGAGGGGCTAAAAGCTTTTTGTGAAATGGCTTTAAGGAACCAATCAGTGATCAGAAACAGCTGCAGCGTCACCGTTTGGGTCTGCAATGGTGAGAGTTACTCCAGCTGTCTAACAGCTGTTTGGAAACCTTAACCCTTCTCTGCAAACACAAAACGAGTCAAAGAGAATCTAAAATACTGGTCTGGAAGTAAGACACAGGCTGTCAAGGATGTAGTTGTTTGTCCTCCCATCTCAGATTAGACTTTGACACCAAACACATTCTAATAAAGCAGCCTGCGACAACTCCTCCATACCCACCGTATGCTAACATGCTAATAAAGTCCAGACTTGAGGTTGTTGTGACAGTTGGACACTGTAATTGGCTACCAGGACTGGCCCTAGCCAATTTGGCGCACTGAACAAGAATTCAGGTGGCACCCCATTATGCATTTTTTAAATCTCCCTACCAATTTACATACATGCAAACTTACATACATACATATAAATTTACATACATACAAACGTACCTACATACATACAAACTTACAAACATGCAAACTTGCATACATGCAAACTTGCATACCTACATACAAACTTACATACCTTACATACAAACTTACACACCTTACATACAAACTTACATACCTTACATACAAACTTGCATACCTTACATACAAACTTGCATACCTTACATACAAATTTGCATACACACATACAAACTTGCATACACACATGCAAACTTACATACACACATGCAAACTTACATACACACATGCAAACTTACATACCTTACATACAAACTTGCATACCTTACATACAAACTTACATACACACATACAACTTACATACACACATACAACTTACATACCTTACATACAAACTTGCATACACACATACAAACTTACATACCTTACATACAAACTTGCATACACACATACAAACTTACATACACACATACAAACTTACATACCTTACATACAAACTTGCATACACACATACAAACTTACATACCTACATACAAACTTGCATACCTTACATACAAACTTGCATACACACATACAAACTTACATACACACATACAAACTTACATACACACATACAAACTTACATACACACATACAAACTTGCATACACACATACAAACTTGCATACACACATACAAACTTACATACCTTACATACAAACTTACATACATTACATACAAACTTACATACACACATACAAACTTACATACCTTACATACAAACTTGCATACACACATACAAACTTACATACCTACATACAAACTTGTGTGGCAATGAGCACACATGTTAATGAGCAAATGTAAACTGAAGCTGTTTTAAGGGGGTCTAGGGGTAAACTACCTCTGAATATTTCATTTAAAAAAAATCTACTCAAACCAAGCAATCAGGCTGAGAAACACACAGACAAGTTACGTTCATAGACCTGAGTAACCAGTGATAATATTATGGTTAAATTTATTATACTCTTTTCGTCTTCAATTTGTGGGCCCCCTAGATGGGCAGTGCCATTAGCATTTGCCTATACTGCCTACGGCCATGTTGGCAACTACTTTAGGAAACTTTTAGAAAAGGACTAATTTTCTGTTCTCACTAAGTGTTTTCGACAAAGAAGTGGACTTTTTAAATCAGCATATTTTTCTGTGCACGGCTTGCAAAACCATATTCTAGGCTGTCCACATTATTTCATCGTCCTCTTCCTTGCCTCGGCCTGATTTGAACCTACAGTATTGGGTTCTTGGAAATCATCTCTCTCTTTTCTGCAGAATGTTGTTGTCCTGGTTGTTTTCTCGGTAAACTTGGCTACATTTTCATTAAAGACTAAAGTAGTTTGAATGAATTTAAATGGTAACCACCTCCCGGTAAGGCTGATTTGGCCTTTTAAGCCCTGAGGGGGGGAAAAGCTGCATTCCCTAGATCACAACACAAAAGGCCATCTGTTTTAAGAGGAAGGTGAACACACAATAAATGAGCAATACTGTGGTGCACAACACAACAATGAATGTTGGATAAAATGATTTCAATATGTGAGTGACTCAACACCCAGACCTAATCCTGCAGTTCAGACAAAAAGAACCAAATAAAACCAGTTTCGGGTCAAAGTAAAGCAGAGCAGAGGTTTTTCCGTTCCTTCTGTGTTTTTCTTCCCGGCTGCAGAGCAGAGATCAGCTCGGGCCCTTTGGCACTTCAAAAGAACAAGACATCCCCACCCATACCGCCGCATCGCGTCATGTGAGTGTGCACACGTGAAGAGTGGGAGGAGTGAAACAGTTACAGCTAGGCTGCAAAGGCTGAACAGGGAAACTGTTTCCTATAGGGTCAACTTAACATGACATCAATCAGTTGATCAAACGGCTTTAAATTTATAGCACCAATTGCTTTTAAAGTCCCCAATCATTTCACAAAGATAAATCTATCATTCTGATTCATTTAGGGTAAATTCTGGATTACAGTCTGAGGTTGCACCGTGATGACTGCAGGACTTTTCTGCAGCTCTTTCAGGTCAGTGTCACAGAGGTGAAACAGATAAAATATCTTGTGCAAAGACAGCAACTAAATGACAGCGACTGAGTGCGTTTCACGGTTAAAGTTCAGCACTGATTGTCTCGCAGTGCCGCGGAGCGTCAGACAATCAGGACACCTTGATGCGTCGACGTCCTTTCACTGGTTCTTTCCTTGCTCCCTTTAAAACCAGGTAAACACTAAGCTGCCAGTCTGATTGGTTTATTAAATAAATTACAAGGTAAGTGAAAAGAAGCTGAAATAAAGCATAACAGTAAATATTCAAGCAACCAGATTTTACTTTAAGCATGAAAACAGTGATCACATATTAAGAACACTTGCACTAAAAATGTCTTTTTAACTTAATTAGTCCAGAAAATCCTGGATAGTGATGGAATCCAACTGCTCTGATCTTCTTATTAATAATTCTCTATGCCAAATCTAGACTTTTTTTGTTTCATGACGCCAAAGCGAAAAGAACAAGAATGTTTTTTATTGAATCTTTTCTACAAGCGTGATGAAAGATAACATTCTTCCAGACTGAAGAATTCCTCTGATCATTTCTTTAAACGCAACAAAACCTTCAAATGTAAGAAGATGAAAAGAATTTGTCCTTTGAAATCACTTTCAGGGGCATTTAAATGACAAAAGTTGCATTTTCATCCACTTTTATCTACCCCAGGGATGCCTTAAAGTCATTAATACAGATTTTATTTAAATATTTATAATTATCATTATTGCTGCACCACCCTGGACCAGACTGACAAGTCTTTGGATGAACCTGTAGTCCCCACAAGACCGGACCAGAAGCTAGCCATATTGACAGAGGTCCGGTAAATTGTTAGCTATGAGCAACGATAGGAAGGCTTTGTTTTTCTGCTTTTTTATATTATTTATGTGAGCTACGACTTCATCGTGTAACAGAGACACAATAGACAGTTTGGCGTTAGAAAGCCATGAAGGAAAGATTTGCTGTTCAATACTGAGAATCAAGGAGGATAAAAGCTAAACGTATGCAGAGTTAAACTCACCGTCACGCACATCGACATGTAAATTAATTAATTTACAAAAACAAGTGCCGACACTGAATAAACTACGATCCTTAAAGTCTTTGGACTCTTTCAACTTAAACAGTGACAGATGAAGGATGTGAGGACACTAAACTAAAGAAAACTCTGATCACAGGCAGGTAAACAGTCGTTTCATCCATGAATTAACTAATATTTATTTTTATTTACTACGTTGGTCTTTATTTCTAGTCTCAATGAATGTAAAGTTAAATAAAGATTTTTACTATTCTAAAAAAAGTGATGGAAGCAAATCTGTGAAACATTAGTGTGTTTTCTGTGTTTATTAGCTGGCCACACTCAACTTTAAAGACTTTTCACCTTTTTTACACCCAATTAATAACCTAAACTCTACAGTATATTATAAATCACTGGGAAAGCTGTTTTTTTTTCACTACCAAAATGTTGCCGGCAGTCCCGATGTAGGAAGTGTGACGTTACGTGGGAACTATCAATTCAGGAAGAAACGAGGCAGATAAGACTTACAACAAGCTGAACAACAACACTGATGCTTTTGAATCAGATCAGTTTAGCCGGACACGGAACAAAAAAAAAAAAAAATAGGGAGAATGGCAGCTATGTGGAAGGCCAATCTGATGCACATCAATGAGCAACCACACCAAACATCACAGGAATTAAAACAGAAAATGAAAATCGGAACAAACGACCTGGATAGTTTCTGAATCCCTGAAAGCTTCGAGGTGATTTCAAAGTGAGTCAGAGGAACGAAGCAGTGTGGTACTGACTAAATCCTGGAAAAGATGACGAGCAACAACAGAAATGCGTGACCTTTTCCGACGGCTATTTATGAAAGCCCCTACCAACAAGCATTACTGTTTGTTTGCCCCGTTCAGCTGAAGCCAGGAATATTTCTGCCTTCATTTCTTGTTATTCCATCATCAGATCCTCCACTGGAACACGGGAGGTTTTCCCAGAACAAAACATGGATCGTTTCAAACAGAAAATACAAACATGCACAGGAAGTGCGAGACAGGGCATTGTCTCCATGAAACAAGACGTCTTTAGACAAAGAAAAATTTATTAAGCTGAAAAGAATCACGTTGTTTTAAAAGAAGACAACTAAACTTGTATTTAACTACTTAAATCTTTAATTTAAACAATCTAATATAAGATAGAGTTTTCTCAATTCACAGGAACATAAACTGCAGTAATCCATGAGATTACCAAGATCAGAAAGCAATATACCTCAGCTGGTCATTATGCTTTCAAAACATGGAAACACTTGGAAAGACTGACCTCTAAGCTCAGCAGGAAAAACACACGATGAGGATCTGATCCTTCAATTAGTCTGAGAGTCAGACGTTAAACTGTGTGTGCCGAAAGGAAACATACATTTTGGTATTTTTAGTGATTTTAGCCCGGTTGGTAGTCATGAAATGTTGTGCTTCCAGGCTAAAGTAGATGAATAACACGACTCCATCTTCCACGTGGTTCTCAGCAGGTTCTGCTCAGTGTTTACACTGAGTGCATACCTGCACTGAAAAACTACTGAAGATATTCAAACTGCATTGTTTGATAAAATAACCTGTTTTAAGTTTGGTTTCATTCTTTACAAAGAGCTCTCTCTACAAACAGAACATCTAATATGATTTTAATAAAAATAGTGTTTTTTTATAGCCTGAAAGTAAAACTTGTTACTCTAGCAGCTCAGGGAGGAATATCAAAGTGTGACACATTATTGAATTATTAAGTGGTGATAAAATAATTATAATAAAAGAAATGTAACGCTGGAGGACTCACCCACGGTGGCAGCTCAGCTGTCGGCATAATTTGCTTTGCAGCTTTATCCTCGTGCTCCAGGTACGCCAAGGCCCGGTTTATCCTGTAGTCCTTATCGCTGTAGTTCTTCCTCCAGTAAAACAGGAGGGCCAGTCCAATCAGAACCCAGCTAAAGCTGAACTCAAAGTACCCCATCACGTAGATGGGGAATATGACGGCGAAGGTTTTGGCGAACTTAATCCACATCTGAGTGATGTCTGTCAGAGAGGACGGCTGCTCTTCAGTCGGCTCTTCTAGAGACACGGGTGGGTCCGACGGCGGCGGCGCCGGGCTGCTGCTGCTGCTGGGGGGTCTGATCTGTCCGTTCGCCTTCACGCCTGGCCCCGCCGAACCGTCCATCGCGTTACTCATTTCCTCTCTGGAAAGGCAGAGATTTAATGTCAGGTGCAAATAAAGCAACATCCTCTGACTCTGCAGCACTTTGCAGGAGAAGTGAAATTTAAAATATTTATAAGATAAAAACAAGTTTCAAATATCAATAAATCTTTAAAATGTCTGTGATGTATGTATCCTTCAGATAGGAAAACATCTTATATAGTAAATTTGACATAATAAACATGATTTTACCCATTTTGTCACAAAATAAAACAGGTTTTATTTTGAAATGGGCTCATTTAAAGTGAAACAGGAAGTGACATCAAGGGGGAACTCTTTATTTACTGAAACATCGTTTAAACTCTGACTCTTCTTCATCTCTGATAGACTCAAAATATTCTAAAGAAACATAAGATTCTTCTCTACAGTCTGTCGTTAGCCGTCGTAGCAACGCTGTTTACATGCAGACATTCCCCTTTGACATCACTTCCTGTTTCTCCACCTGCGAATATCTCAACGACTGTTCATCTCAGCGGCGTGAAATATATTTTGAAATATGTTATTAGTGTTATCTTTCCAAAAACGCATTCATATTTATTACACAAATTTGATGTCACAGATCCTTTAAAATGTAACTGTCTTATCTAAAAGGCTGACCGTTAAAATCCACCTCCTAAACTTTAAGGGTTTTTAGACATTACCAACTTAAATTTTTTACTAGTACAATTATAATTTCTCATTATCTGAATGTAAATATCTTTCACTTCAATTCTGTCAAGTAATATAATGTTGTTGAGATGGGAGTGTGATTTGATCCTATAATAAAACAGCTTGCCGTATGTCATGCCGACTCAAACAGGGAGAGTTGAGAACATGCGTGACACAGGTTGAGAGGGCGTGTGAGAGTAATCGCATTATTGTTTGCTCAGCGTGTTCAACAACAAAACCTTCACCATACCGTCAGTGACACTTCAAGATGTCAACATAAGAGACTCACATGTGTTTGCTGCACAACACTTATTTTTATTAGGGTTCCACCTAAATATCCCTGTGATGACAGCCATGTGGAGGAGAGAAAAGCTCATCCTGTGCAAAAAAAATAAAAAATCATGCAACAAAATGTGGTACCACTTCCTAATTGGAGCCCTTAAGTAATGATTTTAATAATGCTAAAAATGTAGATTATTATTCATGAGTTTGTAAATGTTTTATAAAAGATTAACATTTATAAAACACAGTTCAAACACAGGCTCTAACCCTGAATTTTCCATGGGTTTTGATTTAAATTAATATTGGTAAAACACAAGAAGTTATTTTCCTGATTATCCAGTTAACCAAGTAATTTAAAATATTTTAATTAGTAAAAATAATGAACAAAAAGCAGAATGCAATCTATGTTAAAGCTTGCTTTTTATGTTTGATTTTTATGGTTTGAAAACCAAGCTGATTATGATATTTTATAGTGACTTTTGTCTTTAAATCTTTAAATAAATAAATCAAAATACAGGTGTTGAATCTGAAGTTAAATTCAGGTTATGGTTTACATAATGAAGCATGTTCTTTGTAAAATATTATTTTCATTTTGAAAAGTGCCTGACTGCATTTTTTCATCATTAGTCACTGCAACTGAGGATGGCAAGTTTTTACCACAAGAAAGCTGACATTTCACTGACAAGTGTGAACTTTTCTTTAGTTATTTCCCCGCCGAATATAATAGCACAAACGTTTTAATCTAAAAAAGCACAAAAATGTTACTTTTTATGCGTGTAAAGTCACTTTTTAAGAGGACGCCTTTTAATTGACGCATATTTTGAACGGAGTCCGCAGTGACGACACAGAGTGACACGTAGTTACTTTTCAGCAGAAACGCAAACGCAAAAAAAACAAAAACTACTTGTTCCTCGAGCAAAGAAAGCGACACACTTACCGGTGTCCCTCTGAGACATTCACTCTCCTCTGAAAAATAAAATAAAATTTACTCCAGCCGCTGTTTCCACTGCATGCCGACCTGGTAAACTCTGAGAGCCCTCAGTCAGTTCATCCTCCCGTCTGTGAAGGAGACCCGTCTGTCTGCAGGAAGCTGTCATGGCTGGAAGGAGGTCACTCCTCCCCGGCAGGGAGGGAGCTTCAAACCCGGAGATCGATAGTGAACACGGGCGCCCTCTGGTGGCGACACTAAATAACTACAACCATTCTTCAAATAAAACAAGATAAATTCTCCATACCAGTTTTATCTTTATTACAACAAAAAACTTTGATGTAAATAAATAAATAAAATATTAATATTAACAGGAAATTTTGCATTACCTGCAAAAATGCAATGTGAATGTTTTTGTTCAAAGATAAAAGTTGCTGAAGTTGTTAAAATTGGCAAAAGATTTTTTAATAAATTAAAAAAGAGCTGAAGAAAATATAAGTTGAAATCAAAAGAAAAACAAGAAAATGAGTATAATAAGTTGCAAATTCTTGCCAACTACTTAACAGCTTAAATTAACTGAAAAAGCTTTTAAAGAAATCGGCACAAATGGCAGAAAGAGCACGTTTGTTGAATTAAGCAGTGAGAAGCTGAAACTGATTCAGATCAATGATTTGTTCAGATTCCAGTTCATCATTAGTCGGTTTACGATGCAACCATTCAGAAAGCAGGCCAGATATTTTAATAGAAACACTACATAATAAATATGATGGGCTTAATGATTAACTTGTTATGGATACCCACTCATTTTGGTGTTAAAGGGAACAAAATGGCAGATAGAGCAGCAAAGGAGGCTGTTAGAAACTCATCAGTGGATTCAGTTTAATTTTAGTAAAGCAGAAATAAAATTTTTAATTAAATAGAAAATGAAGGATAAATGGCAAAAGCAATTGGAGAAATACAGGAAAGAACGCTGGTTCATTAAAATCCAAATAAAGAAAGAAGAAATGAGAAGTACAGGGAGGACGAGGAGAGAAGAAACATTTATTTCTCGTCTCAGATTTGGGTAAACTGGGCAGGTAAGTGTGAATCCTGTAGAGTTGATGAGACAATAGAGCATGTTCTGTTACACTGTCAAAATTATGAGGCAGAAAAACAACAGTTGATTCAAAATATAAATAGATTTAAAGTTAAACTAGATCTAGTTGATTTATTTAGAAATAACAGAAAAAGTAAAATTTATCAGATAATATTTCGTTATCTTTAATATAATAGAAATTAATCCTGGTGACACTCCATACCAGTAATGCACCAGTTTGGTTGTTAATTGATATAATTTAGTGTTTAGGGTGCTTTTAAAGCAATTTATTCACTTTTCTTTAACTAAATACAAGTGGATGGGCTTCAGATATTACATCCTTTGACCACCAGATGTCACAAAAGTGTTATTAGTAAATCTAAATTGATTTAGTTTGTGACCTAAAACAAAGTTAAACTGAGGGGACATATGCAGCAAAAAATATAAAAATCTTTTTTTCTTGTCAATATATTATTCAGAACGTCTTCAAAAATTGTGTGAGAAATAAAATCTATAATTGTGTAACTGAGCAAGAACTAAATTAATTCAAAATTCTTATATCAGTTTATTATTTTGGAAAAACAACCGGATTAAAACCGATCAGCACAAAGGGGATATTTTATGAGAATTAATAAACTATAAATATTAAATAACCTGTGACATGTATGTAGTTCAAATACAAGAAGTCAAAGCAAACAACTTTATATTTAAGAAACTTGACATACTCCCTGGGGGAGTATTTTGCTCCCTCTGTAGTTTTTCTCCCCATCCCTTGCCGCATACCTCCACCCTCTTCATTTTAACTTCACTCATGTAGGGCTTTTGGGGTGCAG
>JARVJO010031099.1:0-10330 GCA_031762555.1 Cynodonichthys magdalenae | reverse complement strand
TGAAGGATCAGTGGATCTGTGTTCGACTGCTCCACCTAGGCTGCATTGTTGAGCGCAGATCCACTGAGAAACTTGCTCTTTAAGCAACATTTCATTCAAAAACTACTTTTGAAGTTAAACAAATGTTCAAAATTAATTCCAATGAATTACAAGTTAAGAAGGGCATGGAAATTGCTCTTTTTTGTATCAAAAAAATATCGAACTGTGAGACAAAAGTAACGAACTGAATCGTGAATTTTCTGTATCGTTGCACCACTAATATATATATATAAATGTGGATACCTTCAAAAAAGAAAAAAAAAGAAAATGTGCTACAGATCAAAAGCTTAAGGGGTTAGAATAGTGAATTATGTATCCATGTGGATTCATAAATGTGTCACTAAACGCTTCATTTATCCCATCTTCAGACACTCAGAAAAACGTTCTGTCACAAGTCTTCAGCTGCCAACATCACAGAAGATTTTATTCACCTGATCACTGAAAGTAATAACATGCAAAGGCAAGGGAAAGAAAAGGCAGAAAACCTATCATTGTTCTCCCCCATAAGTCAAAAAGCTCCAGGATCTCGCCAAGTCTGACAAGCAGCCCTGCACACTCTCATTTCACTCTAACAAACCCATCCCTGCTGCTCCAGCGTGACAGCTGGGACCCCAGCCCCACATCAGTGGAAATTTCTCCAACTATCACTCCAGTAGAAGCTCTGAGTGATTGAATAGCACAGGGAGTATTGCTGCAAAGTCTCCACACAATAGTCCCTCAGCTCATTGTCCCTGGTACCCACACGATGGCTGTCAACTCAGCTCTAATGCTCGGAGAAAAAAAAAATTGCCTGACCATGCGTGCATCTCTCTCTTTGCCTCAACCTCCCCGCCTAAGCTCGCTCGCCCCACCAACCCCTTCATATTGCGTCCTCACCTTTGTGCTGCTGGAGTCCAGCATGTAATAATAATTCAGACTGGAGCTGGAATGAAAAGGTGACGGGTCAAAGGGCAAATAAATGAAAGCCCCCTGCACTTGGATCCTTTATTGGTTTGTATCTTAGAGGCAAATACTTTTTTGCTGTTTGGGAAAATGAGATTTAAAACAATTCAGTCATAATCTGACTGACTACTGAATGCCCTTTAGGAGAAATTATAAAACTGAACTTTTCCCTCCATAAAGCTCGCAGGATGTATCTAATATTGGTGCAGACTGAAAAACCTACAACATACTTTTGATTTTTTTTTTTTCAGTTACAAAACTAAAACAATTTTTTGCCTAAAATTATATGCAGAAACTGAACATAAATAAGGCTTAATACAAAATAAAAACTCAACTCAAAGGAGATTTTTTTTAAGAACAAGCTAAAAATACTCATGGCAAAACCAGGCAAAAGTATTTTTGCTTATTGTGTGTATATGTCATCAACCATTAGACAGATTTTAGAGAAGCTCTCAGAAATTAACCTTTAGATGCACATCTATACAGTGAATCCATTTTAAAATGGCTGCCAAAGCTAATCAACATTTGCAAACACAAAAATAGCAATAAATACTTTTTTTGTTTTTACAAATACTGAGCTAAAACTAGGTGCTGTAGCTGCAAGTCATTCATAACATCTCATAAAATGATTGTAAATAACTTTATTTTTAAGTTTTGACCAAAACATCTCTGTTATTTCTCAACATAAGATGATTTTAGTCTAAAACTCTGGCATGTAAGGTGGCATGCATTCCTTTTAAGAACCCTAAGTTGATTAGGTAAAAGCTGCTGAAAATGTGAGGGTGAGTTTTATTAAACTGACAGCTTATTTCTCTTATAAACACCTCGGTAACATAAAGACATGCAGATTCTGACAATATTATTTTTTTCTATCTAAAATATCTTCACATTCATTTCTAAAGAAAAACAAACTAACAATAATCAGAGTACTGAAACCTCCCTGTTAGCCTTGTGTAAACCACTTCATGGAAACATTTGTACTGTAAGTAGGCCAGGAATGATACAAAAATCCCTGATTTGAGAACCGAACAACACAAGCTCGTGTAAACGTGTTTTTTTTTTAAATAACTCACCCTTTCGACACTTTGCATCTTCAGTTAATCCTGTCGGCATCTGACATTGTCCACAAGTTGATCAGGTGTAAAAAGGGAAAGCATGTTGTGTGGGCAGTGAATCGATTTAAGCCGGGACAATAAGAGTGAGGAGCCCAGCCCAACCCACTGCAGCTCCAAGCAGCATTAGGGGTTACAGGCAGTTAATCAGACAAGTGCTAATCCAGTTAGGAGATCAACAAATGAGCCTCTCAGTGCGGAAAAGAGGACACAACCTTACAAACAATAGACCAGGTCATTGTTATTGTTTAAGAGAACAAGAGGAGTGATAGAAAGGGGGGTATTACTGTCATTATTAGACCAAAATTAGGGTTGAGTGTACCCAAGAAACATCAATCACTGGAAAAAAAATAGAATAATTTGTTTTGGCCTCAATTTTGTGACTTTATGTTTCAAAACAGCACATGTAAGGTCTGACAGATCAAAATACTCTGACTGAAATTATTTGTAAAATAGGTTTTAGGTTTATGCTTTGCATTTATTTAGGAAGAGGTGCCATCAATGTAAAGAGCCTGATGGAAAAAAAATAAAAAATCAAGTGGCGGTGGCAGGCGACACATGACAAATCCTTCAACCACACAGACACCAGGATTCTCCACACTTCTGCTGGTCTCCATAGAAACAAGGACGGGCAAAAAAAGGGAGCTGCGAGGAGACCATCACAAAAGAGGAAAATCGTGCATCTTGCTGCTGGAATTTCACAGAAGCCAGTTCACACAGTTTCACATCCCTCAGGATTCAAGCTGCTTACATGCCATAAATGCTGAGCAAATTGTGTCTGTGTGCAACTGTGGCCTAAAAATGACAAATATCTTAAAATATATGCTTATTGCTCACTGAGATGCAAGTCATTTATTACATTTCACTTTTAAACTCAGTTTTTGTTTGTTTAAAACAGTACTTTGGCTCACGTTTTTAAAAAATGTGCTTCTGAAAGTGGACATATGCTTTTAAATCCTTCTTTTTCACATTTAAATCACTCAGTCGGAGTCTATAAAGTGAAACTGCAATGCTTTGGTCCAAATTTCTCCTTGTGGTAACTTTACAAACCCCTCTGCAACACCTTTTCTGAGGTGTGTTTCAGATTAACTCGTTTTGAGGCTGTCTCTTTAAATCCAAACGCGGCGCTTCACAACCCACCCCCCTCCAATTTTCAGACCGCTCCATTCTAGCTTGATAGCAAAAATACGACTATATAGCGTTGCAGAAACTTTTTATTTACAAATTAATTAAAAGATTATCACCAGAAGACTTGTCCATCCAGCCTTACATGTTGGAGCCAGAATCTGACCCAGCTCCCATGAAGAGTCTTTCTATAAACTATAAACCCACAGATACTGTTAAACTTTGCGGTCATAAAGTAGGAAATGCTTTTGCTGCGAAGGATTTGCCAACAATGACTTCAGTGTCACAACCAGTTCCATGCTTTTATGCATTACCTAAAATATTCAGCCCATTCTTTGTTTCGATGTATCGATTACACATTATTTCACCTCTTTTTTGCGCTTTTTAAATTTTTTTTTACCAGTTTCAGTGTCTGCTTTATGCAGCGGTTTAGAGCCTCAGTAATAAATGATTTGCAGAGGAAGCGGATGATAAAGTATCAGTGAGTGACCCAGACAGATGAGGTGAGCAAATGGGAAAAGAGTACTGGCACACACACGCAGGAAGATAAAAAGAAAGAAGGCCTCTTTTCCAGCAACAATCCTTTGCTTCATCTGACATCGTTGTTGATGCCATTTGTTGCACAACAAAAAACAGTTGAAAATGTAAGAAAATATCTTGCAGCTTTAACTATTTTTAGCTTGTCCTATATTTAAACAAATCCAATGTTTAAAGAATGTGATCAATCATTAAATTTAGTTTTGATTTCAATTTCACGCCGCACCCTGACTTTTGGAAGAAAGCAAGCTGAACGTGAAAACAGTTTTTCACCATCCTACATATCCTCATCAGTGTGATTGCAGGCAGGTTTGAGATGCAACACGCTGAGCTGAGTGGCTGCAAGCTGTGCGAAAGAGTGAACAGACACACGCCTTGGCACAACGTATGCATTTCCTGGACGAATTTGTCAAACCCAGACAGCCACATATGCCCGTACTGATGCAGAAACATCTGAGATGAGAACATTTGAACCGCGAGAACTCTAGTTAATGTTCGCTCTGCTTCGTCGACATCTTCGTCTCTCTCCATCCCAGGCTGCCCGAGTGATCTGGCCTGTCAGCAGCTTTGATGTTCAGGCAGTGTTTCTTTATGCGGGGCTCTCTGAGGTGCTGCTTCTTAGTCAAAAGTTGAACTCTTCTTCAGGCTTCTTGATCTTATTATGGGATATTGGGACAGCAGCAGAAAGAAACACTGACGGGGACTGATACAGAGGATGGTAATACAGGAGAAGAGAAAATATAACATGAGAGGACAAAAAAGCAACCGATGTAGTGAGAGGCTGAAAGTGTGAGGAGAAAACGAGGTCAGACTGGGTAAGGTTTTCTTCTGTCTGCCTGAAGGTGAGCCATTCTGCTCTGGCTTCAGAGGCAAAGAAACACAAATGAAAAAAAAAACATTTAAAAGCAGTGAATAAATAAACTAAATTAAGATAAAAAAGTAGCATATTTTATGTATTATACAGACACTTTTTTTATCCGTAAGGCAACAAGTTTTCAAATCAAATTAATTTTTTCCTATTAAAAATGTTTTTCAAAGAGTTCAAAGCCAAATCATAACAGTTCTGTGGTCTTTAGAAAGTTTTAAACAGATTCATTACATTTTCTCTGACAAACTATTTGTTCGTCATTCTTTTTTACACTTGAAAAAAAAAACAGTCTTAAATCACCTTTTGTTTTGAGTGTCATTGAATTGCTCCATTTATTACCATTTATCAACAACCTGAAAGCTCTATCTTGTATGAGAAAAGATAATTCTGGCCTACAGCCGTATTCTGTTGATGGCTTCAGAGTTCATGAAGACCACCCTGCTGTAAGAATATCTAACACCAAAGAGAAACTCTCTCTTAAAGTGGGGGTAATATACAAAATCAACTTTTTTTTAGCTTTATATTGTTAAAATCTCATTCCCTCATCAAAAATATAACCAGTGTTGTTTTGGCTCATTAATGCATGTTTGAGAAATCCTTGAATCTCATGCTTGTTGGTATACAAAGCACCGCCTATTTGTACAAAGCTCCTTCCATGAAGCTCAGTCCACAGCTGAGCTCATGCCCCACAGAGTACCCCTCCCCCGAAGCATTGTTGTGAAGTTGTGCTGAAGTGGACATGTCAGAAATGGTAGGAGGTTCTTAAAGAGACAGAGGGCATAATTTCATAGTATTTAGATGATCAACGACACAAAGTCAAATTTTTGTTTTAATATATACAGCATTTTAATAACAACCGAAGGTATCATAGTTACTTGATTGAACTATGTTCCTGGAAAATACATAATACCACCCCTTTAAATTGCCTGACGTGTTTTCTGCAAATTCAAAAAGTGGAAGCAAACATCTTGATATTTAAATGCATTTGGTATGATGCACATGATTTAACCCTTTTTTTTTAAAATAAGGACAAAAAACAATAAAAAAAAAAAAAACAGATTAGCTGCTACTGTATGTGTTAGCCATTGTAGCAATGCTCTGCTTTTATGCAAACTTTTCTCTCTGGCATCACTTCCTGTTGCTGTACATCCAAATATCTCAACAACTGTTCATCTCAGCTGTGTGAATTTTTTATTTTATTTTATTTTTTCCAATATGTTATTAATGTTATCTTTCTGAAAATGCATACGTATTTATCCCAATAATTTGGTGTCACACAGGCACTTTTCCTTAATTTATTGTTTATTGACACAGCTGATTTTTTTAAAAGCCCCATTTACTTTATTTGTCAGCTACATCCCTCCCCCTCTCAGTGCATTAGCCAGTCACAGGCTTATGTCGAATCAATACTAATGCTTTCTTTATACAACTCTCAACTGTGACTGTGCTGGTGCAGCATGCAAAGGCTGTCAGAGAGGGTTCACTACACATATTTGCACTGACTTTCCATTGTTAAAGGGATGCTAATTATCAAACTATCAGCAGGTAATAGAATTTAACAGACGATGTGTCATCAACAAAGTCAGAAAGAAAAAAACAACTCTGCCTGGTCTCAAGCTCTCTCAGAGTCTATTTACTTTATTTATGTCATTCATTAAAGCAAAAAAAAAATCTGTATAAAAAATGCTCTGAAGAATACAATCTGTCATTACCATAACTGAACACGGGTCTTCCTTGAACCGTTCAGTAACTGTCTGTCTTGAACAGTGAGGAGGATGTCTCCATTGTTTAATCACACTAAGGGAGAAAATCGTCTCTCTTTGTTCTCTTCCAACTCAATCGCCATATGTGTAAGGCTTTACAGAGCTGACAAGAGTTTATCATTCAGTAATTTTGTATATATATATATATATATATATATTTGGCAGTGATTTTGTCTGCCCACACAGGTTTTACATAACATCCTTCTTTGTGGCTGAAAAGTCAGTGAGTTTTTAGAAAGTTCTTTGGTGTTTAATGCTCAGAGAGTCACATGTTCAAATCTCTTGAGTCAGTGTTCTACTTTGCTGATACATGTGTGTGTTTCTCATGTGCAAATGGTGTTCTGTAGAAGGGATGCCCTCATTGTTAAGACTGGTGTCCCCTGCATACTTTAGTTGTGCTGGGTAATTCATGATGAATGAAGCGATCAGAAAAAAAAAGTCCCCATCTGGTAAATTATGACTTGGCTTATTCACTGTGGGTAAACTAGGCCATCTGGGATGAGCTATAAGTATGAAAGCACACCGGTCTGTGCTGGGATAGAAGATCTCAGCAGTGATTTATTCATGACACAAGTGGGTGAACACTGAGCTTTCCTCTGTCCTTCCTGCTCCCTCTGCTTCCTCCTCAACGCTGTCACATCATTCTCACATCCTTTTTGTCTGCTGTTGCACTGCTGCATCTCATCACATTGCTCACAGCCAACCTTCCTAACCCATTTTTCTACCTACTCGTTTTAGTCACATTAAATCCCAAAGAGACACAGCCAGCTCATATCCTCTCTAGGTAGCGAATGTTTAATGTCAAGAGCGGTTTGAGTACACGATCATGAATTAAAAATATAGATATACTGTATTTTCAGCCCTATACTAATTGTATTTTTAAACTATAACTCTGTTAACTCAGTTTGTCCTTTTCTTCCCTTTTCTAAATAAAAGTTTGTTATTATTCACTTTATTATTTTATCATTTTGATAGAGATAAAGGTTGAAAATGTTTTTGGGAGAGGTGAGGAGTAGCGAGGGATGGTGTGGGGGCTCAGCTTGGGAACCACTGCTTTGTGTGCTTAAAATAAACAATCAAGCTAACAAAAACTTAAACATAAACCACTTTAAGTCAGTATTTCATTACAAATGTTTGAGTCAAACATTTACAAAATGTCTTAGACTTTAAAATCTAAATGTTCTGGGCTAAAACAACAGGTTAGTAAGGTCAGTGTTTGTGCTGGCAGAACCAAACTGAGAATTATGGCCTCAAACAAGAAGAAAATATTTATTCAACATGATGGATTTTACAATTTTTCAATCCAGAGTTTATATTAAGCTGTATTTTTTGCAAGTGCCAGTTTGCACACACAGTTATTATTGGAAACAGCAGCCAAACCCTTGAGTCTCTGGCAGAATATTTCTATAAAGCAGTGAAATGTCCATAAATAAAGCCCTTAAGTCGGAAATATGCTGACATCTCAGCAGAACGGTGATAGAATTTCTATTTATTTGTAATGTAATGTGATATTCTGTATGATATGATTCTATTTCAGCTTCAATGATGCAGTATGACCCATTTAAAAAAGTCAACTCGTAAAAATTGCATTGATCAACGCTGCGTGATGTGTTAATAAAACCAGATCCTAAGGATAGCTCATTAGCAGCTCACACCCTCACAGCTGGAGGTTGTCATATTGCATGTTAGCTGTCACTGTCCCAGGGGCAGAAAAAAACTGTAAATCTTTAAGAAAATCAGGCCCATTTTCGTCTACAGGCAACAGGTCACAAAAAATACAACATCCAGACAGTAAGAGAGTTTTTATCAAACAAAGCACCTATAAACCTATAAACAATGCATCATTACTCAAATATTATACATTATGATTAAACAAATTACATTATATCAGTTAGTGTTGCCATTATTGCCCCTGACTATAGAAATGTGTGGTATGTTAGAGAAACTAGTTGATGCAGCTAAAGGTTCACTCATAAACACAAAGAATGTCCAGTCGTTAATCACTAATCTTTGCTTGTGGCAACAGCAAAAAAGAAGTGACTGATTCAAAAAAATAAAAAGTCTGACAAGGAAAAAAAAGAAAGATGACAGGACAGCAGACAGACACTTTCACCTCTTCCCCTGGGGAGCATATAGCACAATTAAATCAAAACCACATTAGTCTGTCTTCGACAGCAATTGAGATATCAATATCAAGCAAATCCCATTTGCCTGGCTCCTCCACCATGCAGCTATACGAGGAAAGAAGAGCAGAGTCGTAGAATAAACAAGGTGAAGCTTTTCTGTCTTACACCGAGATTTGACAAATATCATTTTGTCTTGAGAACAGAGATTTCAAGTTATATAATGTGACAAAGATAGCTTCTCTGTGACTATCAATAAAACTCCAGGGGATCTCATACACCTCAAGTAAGAAACTCTTTTAGCTTATTGCCTTCTCTTACAAACTGTTTTCACTTTATCCATGTCTAAGTCTAATCTGAATTAAAGTATGTTTAATTCCAAGTTCTGCTCAACAATTTATTGTTTGATCCTCATCCACGTTCCCAGTGCCTACTCATTCTTTAGAAAATATTTCCCTGATGCTTTTAGGACTCATGTGGCTCAGGTGATGTTGCCTTGGGGCTCACATTATGCTGCTGTCATCCCAAAGGATGAAATCTGAAAAGAGGAGCATTCAACAAGGTGCACACGCTTGTCCACCTCCACATTCCCCTCTGTACTGATTCAAGAGCCCCCTCATAATGTTCTCTCTAAAATAAGAAACCAGACACAAGGGAGAATACTGTCTCTGCCTGTATAACCATGACTTTAGGAAATCCCTTTTATAATACCATCAGATTATGCTGTTTTACTCAAATACTTTCACTCTATATAATATAACATGAGAAATTTCCCCATTACGTCAACCTAAATCTGAGTCAGCAAATATTCCGTCTTGTTTTGTTGCCTAAAATAAATGATGTCCTCAATAACATTAAACTTGTTGCTCAAACTTGCCAGTAAATCTTAAAGCTACTGATAGTGGCTCACATCAATAAAATACAAATACCTTATGGGATGTAGCACAGTTTGCATATCATCCTGTGTTTAAAGTTAAAGATGCTGACATGTTCCATCAACTTCACTGATTTCTTTATTATCTGCATTGTTTTAACACTGTTAAGTGCACTGTTATGTGAGAAAGTCCAGGTATAAAAGGTCCCCAGCTGCTTCTATTATGACTTCTTCCGTCTCATAAACTGGCTCAGACCACAGTTTATGAGACAGAAGGGTTGTTTGTCCGAGAAGGTGAGCTGTTTTATGGATGATGGCAATTGTGGACTTTGGTGATAAATTGGAGAATTTTTTTCTTCTTGGAAAAGCTGAAGGAGGCAGATGACCACCTCGGGGTTCCCCTGGAGGAGAGATAAAACTGGAAATGCACTACTGTGTTTGTTCAAAACAAAAAAAAGGGACATCAAAATCCTATTCCTTGAAATTCTTTGGTTTTTAAAGTTAAGCATCAAGAACTGGGGTGCACCGATAAATCTGACATTTTATTGGCCCCAATTTTCTTAACTAGGGGAGATTGGTGATTGGTCGATATTTACATGAGAAGCCGATCTTATCTACCTCTGCAAAGATCTGAAAATCAGCCACTGTCCAATTTTAGTCTGCTGTGAACACTACCTCATGTCCAGTTACAGGTTTGTGTTGTTTCAAAGGTATTTCTCAATGTTTTTCAATAAAATATGATTGGAACATTGAAGGTATATTGTGACTATATAACACCTGACAGTAGTGTTGTAGTACTTGAGATCGGTCTTGGTCTTAAGACCAGTTTCAAGACCACTTTTTGATAGTCTTGGTCTTGTCTCGGACTCTACAGCATTTGTACTCGGTCTTGTCTCGGTCTCGGACATTGAGGACTCGGAATTTTATTTCAAGACCAGTCAAGACCA
>JARVJO010031098.1:0-10332 GCA_031762555.1 Cynodonichthys magdalenae | reverse complement strand
TTTTAGATCTTTGAGTCCATCTCGTGAAAAATGGGAGCAAAAACAAAAGTGTTGCGTTTATATTTTTGTTGAGTGTATAAACAATGCATAAAGCGTCGAATTCCAATAAATACATTTCCATAAAACAGTAAAGCAAGCAAAAGCAAATTGTTATAAGTTTGTGGTGATTTAGAGCTACAAAACTTAAAAACAGAAGGTCCAGAGCAGGAAAGTGAAACTCAGCAGTGTTTGAACAACATTTTACTGGAGTACATTTGACATGAGAAGATGGGAAGAAATGGACTAGTTATTATATAAATAGGATTTATCATTGACACAGTTTTTAGACCTTAAACATTTTCCATCATAAAGCGAGATTTCATCCAAGAGTCACAGTGCACGGTTTTTATTTTGCTTTATAACCTGACCAACAATATTGCTTTGCATTTGTAACAAACTTACTCTGAGTATGAGATATAAAAATAAATAATTTACAGATTAGGAAAAACAATCATGTAGCTATCTGAGCTCAACATTCATTATAACAATAAAACATTTTCTCACTTTTCCATTGAAAGTGCTGGTAGTGAACTTCCTTAACTGTAGCAGGAATAGAAAAAATAAAACATTACTATAAAGGGCCTACATTCTATTACAGCTTATTTGAACTTGAATCTGCAACTTGTACTCTTTAAGTGGGTTCTTAAACAATCAAATAGGAATATGTATTGGTGGTAACTCCACTTCAAATAATCCTTTAAAAATAAATAACCAAGTTGCTTTTTTCAAACTAAAGTGCTGGTACTGAACTTCTCACAACAATAACAAAAAAAGACAGAGTGCAAAGAGTGCAAAATACAGAGAACAATACATTACTGTTTGGAAAAACTGTAAAACCCTGTCTTAAATTCTGGAAAACTGGATCGGCCCGATTTTCACAAAATGACTGTATCTGCCACAGATACTGATACTGAGTGTCTGATCGGGACATCCCTAGTAGGAAACTAAGTTGAAAACGGATTGAGACCATTCAAGACCCCCCCAAAAAATGTTGTGTGATAAGACCACCAGCTTCTGTGAATCTCATTAAAATTTGAGATATTTTAAGGACTCCTTCATGAATGTTGTTTATTAATACTGCAATGTAGCTTTAATTGGGACAAAAAAATGTGGACCATGTCCCGTCATGCATGAATGTTGTGTGAATTCTGCAATTTATTCAGTTACACAAACCTGTTGAGATTCAATGCAAAAGTTTGTGTCTCCAGCTGCTCACAGATCAATGACATACTACACAACCCCAATTCCAAGGAAGTTGTGACATTGTGGAAAACATTAAAAAACACAAATATGAGAATTTGCAAAGCTCATAAAAGCTGGACAGGGTCATGTTTCCCTCTGTGTTCCACCAGCTTTCCTTTTAACAACACTCAATAAGTGTTTGTGAACTGAGGACAATAATTGTTGAAGCTTTGGAGCTGAATTCTTTCCATTCTTGTCTGATGAACAACTTCAATTGCTCAACAGTCTGGAGTCTCTGTTGCTGTATTTTGTGCTTCATAATGCTCCACACATTTTCAGTGGGAGACTGGTCTGGACTGCAGGCAGGCCAGTCTAGTTCCTGCACTCTTTTACTATGAAGCCACACTGTTGGAGCACACGCAGAAAGTGGCATGGGATTGCCTTGCTGAAATCAGCAGGACATCCCTGAAAAAGACAAGGCTTGGATGGCAGCTTATGTTGCTCCAAACCCTTGATGTAGCTTTCAGTATTAATGGTGACTTCACAGATGTAACAGCTACCCATGCCATGGCCACTAATACACCTCCATACCATCAGAGAGGCTGGCTTTTGAACTTTGTGCTGGTAACAATCATGACAGTCCTTTTCCTCTATGTCCTGAGGACACCACACCCACAATTTCCACAAACAATAAGATATGTGGACTCATCAAACCACATGACACTTTTCCACTTTGAGTCAGTTTATCTCAGATGAGCTCAGGTCCAGAAAAGCCGGTGGTGTTTCTGGGTGTTGTTGATATCTGGCTTTGTCTTTGCATGATAGATCATAAACTTGTAGATGTAGAGATAAACTGTGTTCACTGACAGTGGTTTTCTGAAGTCTTCCTGAGCCTGTGTGCTAACATCTGTTCCAGATTTATGTGGGTTTCAATGCAGTGCTGCCTGAGGGGTCAAAGGTCAAAGGCATTCAGCCTTGCTGCTTACTTGCAGAGATTTGTCCAGATTCTCTTAGAAAAATTTGCAAATCATCATATTCTGTTTTTATTAATGTTTTATTCAATGTGCAAACTTCATTGGAATTAGGGTTGTAGCTTTAGTAGATCCTTTGACAATATCCTTTAATTCAGGGGTCACCAACGCGGTGTCCGCGGGGACTTTCTGAGTCGCCCGCAGGACACATTCTAAAAATAGCACTGATCGACTGATCATCTTAGAAGCAGCGCTCTAAATGCTAAAAAAGGAACCAAAAGTCACCAAAAGAGCCTTTTTTAACAAAACACTTTCCAAATAATGTCAAGTGTCATTATTATATCACGTTAAACCCACAGCAAACAGGTAATTCTCTCCTCCTGCCTCTCTCTCTCCCTCCCTCTGTCCTGTGGGCTGCAGCGGCTCACAGTTAACTTCACCCCCAATCCCCACCGTTTGGAAAATTAACCCTTTAGGGCACAGATAGATTGTATACCCCTGAGTAGGGAGAAAATCGTAGGAGAACAAATTGATTTCACATTTATGGGGAGAATTGTTTTTCTGTACTTGTTTTTTTTATATTACATAACTGATATTTTGTATCTACAAGAGTTAGTAGGAATGATGAGCCCAAAGGGCATGAGTTAATTTTTTTAAAGTTTTTAAGTTTTTAAAAGTTTCTTTAAAATAAATAGGCAACACCTGCTTTTGTTTTTTAACCAGGTATATTTTAAATAAATGTTACAAATGTGTTCATTCCTACAAAGCTGTCAAATATTGTTTATCATTTTATTTAATATTTTTTACAAAAAATTATAAATGTTAATTTATTTTTTTTATAAATGTTAATAGAGATTAAATAAAAAAATTTTTAATGTTTAAATACTTGTTTTCTACTATAAAAATCATCCATCCAATTATGTCCTTGTTCCTAATCAGGGTCAAGGTGGGGTCTGGAGCCTTTCTCAGGTCTGCAGACAGACAGGGACACAAACAACTGTCTCCAGTCACACTAAAGACCTCCAAAAGGGTTTCAAGCTGGGAACTCTGGAATCAAATTCTTCTGCACAAAGTTTAAATAACTTATTATTAATGATCATATCTACCACAGTAAATTATGATTATAATAAAGAGTCTTTAACATTGAGCTGTAATCAGGGAATCAAATATTCATATGTATAAATCTATTATTAATAATAATACAATAAATAGCAGTGAACCATGCAAATTTATGTTTGTATCAAACAAGTAGCCCTTCATGTTACTCGGTACCCCAAAAGTAGCTCTCAGTCACAAAAAGGTTGGTGACCCCTGCTTTAATTTTAGTGAGGACTGAGGGGGTTTGAGACAACCCGCTGCCATTATGCCCCTGAGCCACCATGGGAGGAAATAACATAGTTGTAACAGCTGATTTATGAGGCGGGGTAAACCGACATCGTGGCTTAATGGGAGTGATGTAATGATGACAGACAATCTGTGTGACCAGCCAGATGCAGGTTGTAAAATGTGCAATACATATTTTATACTTAGTGCTCCACGTCATACACTTCTGAGTTCAACTCAACACCTCTGACGGTTTAGCCATCACTGCCGTATGTGGCTGGCTCAACTGGTGACTTATGAAGGAGCAGAGGCAACCGGTTCTTGTCTTCTACATGAATTTCACTTGTCTGCTGTGTAGTTTCTGCAGCATTTAATCCTACCTTGGGTAACCACTTTGCCAAATACAGGCATTGTTTCTAAAGTGGAGCAGTTCCATCGACGGTTGCGAAACTGAAACTGACACTCGTCTATAGCCAGCTGTGCTCCACGACGGACTGCATCCATCACCTCCACACTGCGCTTACAGATCTGAACCTGAAAACAAACAAGAATTTAACAATGTTTACCTGCTTCATTTAAATAAGTGGAGAAAGAAAAATGAACACTTTTCCCACACTGTAGATAAATATAATTATCTTATGAAAAGAGTTGTAGCTAATGAATTAGAGCCCACTACAGTGAAGATTATTGGTTTGATCTCAAGCACAAAAGGTCCCACATTTTCCCTCATATAAATTTTGGTTGTCTTTAAAGTGACACAAATTTTCTCTGGTTACTCAGGATTCCTTTCAAATCCATCAACATGTGTGTTAGGTTATTTGTCAACTGTCTGTCATCATTACATGGTCCTAGGGGTGTGTGTTTGTATGCATGATTTAGGGATGTGCACAATACAATACAATACAATACATTACAATACAACTTTATATATAAAGCACTTTAAAAACAACACAGTTGGCCAGAGTGCTGTACACAACATAAAGTGTGTTGCAGTAGTCTAAGCGAGTTGTGATAAAAGCATGGATCAAAATCTCAGAATGATGATGTGAAAGAAATGGATTGACCTTGGCAAGTTGTCTCAGGTGATAAAAGCTGGACTTGATTACTGATTTAATTTAAACATCTAGTTTAAAACCATTGTCCAGTTTAACACCCAGGTTAGTTGCTGTCTGGGTCAGATGTTGTGCTAAAGGACCAAGATCAACTTGGACTTTAGAGCTGTCACTGGGCTTAAACAACATGACCTCTGTCTTTTGCTCATTAAAATGTAAAAAATTCAGTGACATCTATGCTCTGACTTCCGCAAAACATTCCAAAAGTTGGTTCACAGAATATTGATTTTCCTGTTTCAGTGAGAAATAAATTTGGGTGTCATCAGCATAAAAAATTGAATGGGACACCGTGTTTCCGGAGAATAGATTCTAGTGGGAGAAGATAAATGGAAAAGAGACAAGGGCCAAGTATAGAGCCCTGAGGTACTCCACATGCACTGTAAATTAGCCTAGACTACAAATGTTTCTGACCTGAGCACATTTCCACACTCTGCTGCTGTCTTTAGTCTCTCTTCTCTACATGTTTATTGTAATTATTTCTATCAATAACACGTTTTTTTTCTTTCTGTCTCTCTTCTAGAAGTTCTGTGTTTGACTGTGTCTCTTTCCTGTCCGCAAACCCAGCCGGTCGAGGCAGATGGCTGCCTGTCCTGAGCCTGGTTCTGCTGGAGGTTTCTTCCTGTTAATAAGGAGTTTTTCCTCTCCACTGTTTGTTCAGGATGGGAGACTGTGATGAAGTGATTCAACACTGCTGGCTTTTTCTTTAGATTGTTACTTTTTCATGTACAGTGCCGTGAGACAACGTATGTTGTGACCTGGCGCTATATAAATAAACTGAATTGAATTGAATTTTTTTTCTATCACTGGTACTACAACTTTTACTGCTACTTTTTTTCCAAGGAAGATGTGACAGGTGAAGCCATGGCACTTTGTAGTCTTTTGTGATAACCAAGTGTTACCGTATCAATGTAATTACTCTTTTATCCTATAGCAAGAATTACCAACACTAACCCTGCCGTGGTTGTTTTATTATTAAATGTCTGTTTCCTGCTATAAAGAAAAATCCTCCATCCATTCTGTCCTCCTTGTTCCCAATCAGAGTCTGGGTGGGGGCTGGAGCCTGTCCCAGCCTTTGGGTGAAGGCAGGGGACAACTGGAAAGGTCTCCAGTCCATCAGAGACACAGACAGAAACAAATAACCATCACACTCCCAGTTACACCTAGAGTCACATAGAAGAGCGGTTGTTGGACTTCTGTGCAACTGAGAACTCTGGATTCAATCCATGTGCTGCACAGAGTTCTGATCACTTATTAAAAATAACAATTTATCGTAGTAAATTATCATTGATAATTATCACAAGGAGTCTTTAAAATTAAGATGTAACCAGGCAGTCAAATATGCATGTATATGTAAATTTAGTACTATTATATTTGAAGGTGAGTCATGCAAATGTATGTTTTTTCAATCAAGTAGCTTATTGTGTTACTCTGTACCACTGAAGTAATCTCAAAAAGGTTGGTGACCCCTGTCCTACAACAATACCCACAATTTGTGCTTTTGGTTTTAGAGATTGGAACAGAGATTTTATGCTGGTGCTAAAACTTTTTGTTCTGTGATTCAAAACCAGCAACCTCTGTAGCACGAGTGCTATAAGCTAAACAAGTTAACATACAGCCCTGGGTAGATAGATGAGAGGATGGTTGGTCTGTGGTCCAATGGTTAAACAGAAAAACATTTAAAATGATAGTAAATTTTAAAACAACTGATGTTGACCAAGGTTTTTTAAGTCAAACAAGAAACAACAAGTAATACAGTATGTAAAATGAAATATCTTAAATACTGCTGGTGGTAGCCAAGAAAGCTATTACCAAGAACTGGGGAAAGCAAACAAGGCCAGCAAGAGCTCAATGGACAACAATTGTAGAAGAAATATTTCTGGCGAAAAAATTGACAAACATACTGAGGCTACAAGAGGCACAACTGGGAAAAATGGACCCTCTGTAAGACTAAATACAGATTGAGGACTAATAATAAACATATACCCATCTGTGAAACTGTTGAATCATATTTTAATAGACGGTAGGGTTGGGCGATATTGGCAAAATATTATTCATGATTAATTGTGGTATTTAGCCAATAACGATTATTATGGCGATTAATCCCTGGAGTCCCTGGATGCCCTCATATTCTGGTTACATGACCAATTTAAATCACTCTAAGGGTAAAGATTTGCTATCTGAAAAAATCTGTTCCAAATTGTGTAAAACGAACAGACTTAAGGCTATACATCAATTTTTAAATTGTGTTGATAGGCCAAGTAAAACCGGAGTCATGATAAATAAATGACAGAACTTAAAAAAAATGTTGGTTATATTTGAAGCGGAGAGAAGCACCAAGCAGAGTGACTGGTGAAATCTCCAGAGTTTGCCTGGTGGCAGTAATCGTGGATGTGCCAAAAAATAATCGATTAAAGTTTTTCTGACGATTAATTGCAAACAATACGATTTTGCCCAAACCTAATAGACGGTTCACTGTTCTTTGTTCAATTAATGTTTTATATGTTTGTTAAAAATCATCAATAAAAACTCAAGTAAAAAAAAAGAAATATCTTGTGATCATGCAGTGAGTAGTAGTTTTAGATGTGCCTAGATGCGCATCCACCATTGACTTTACATGTAAACTAGATGCTCAAAATGCTTTTGGTGTAAATGTAGCATAACAGGGTGAGTTTTTACATGTTAAAGGAAGACATGCTAAATGTTACAGTGTGAGACGTTACATGTTAAAGTGCGAAAAGTTGCATGTTACTGTACAAGACGACACATATTGCAGTGTGAGATGGTACATGTTTAAGTTTGACACATTAAATAACCGCACGCATTACACTGGAGCAGATCCGGCCATGGACACAGAGGCCAAAATCCCCAGGGTGCACCGCCCCCCAGCCAAGGCCCAGCCCCAGACACTGAGAGCCACCAGCACACCAGCGGGCAGAGGCACAACCCACCAGAGGGCAGCGTGACAGGGGGGGAGGCCCCACCACCAGCAGTGGGCCCCTAGATGAACCAGAAGAAGGGGCAGCCCAAGTCCCAGCCTGACAAATATCCAGGCACACACAGACACAATCACACATTCCCACCCTCATCCTCACACCCACTCATTCAAAGACACACAAGATGGACACCATATTCCACTCACTCTCCCCATACACACTCTATACCCCCAGGTCCAGGACATGCACCCACCCCCTGGAGGGGACCGCCCACATCCGAACCTGGGAGGTAGACTCGTTCATTCCGGGGTGGAGAGGAGCAGACAGCCAAAGCTCAACCTGGACTGCACCAGGCCCCCTGCCGCAGCAAAGCCATGCCCTCGACCACCCCCATACACTGCTACCGGCCAAGTGCACACCCCCAGCAGACCACCTGCTGGACTCTGGCGGCAACTTTGGCCAGAGGGCCAACCATGTTAACCAGCCATGATCCGAGAATCCAAACAGCCCCATAGGAGCCGGAATGCCAGCCCTGTCCCCAGCACCCCCTCAAGCCCCGAACCCGCCCGCAGTCCAGGCCCCCATCAGGCAGTCTGCCCCTCCTTCAGACCCCAACCTAAAACAGGTGACTGCAAAGTTAATCATCAATATATGACCTAGGGTGTTCTGGTGCCATGTGCACTTATGGACACCCTTATGTTTGAACATGGTGTTTGTGATGGACAAACATTAACTAACACAGAAGTCCAACAACAGAATATTATTCAGGTTTAGATCAGAGAGGCCGTTCCTTCCAAACATGCCCCTTTGAGTCACACTTACCCACATGGGCATTGAAGACCCCCAACGGAAAAAAAATAGTATGAGATTACACATGTTACAGTTTGAGATGCAACATGTTACAATGGGTGAAGTTAATGTTACAGTATGGGACGTTACAACTTACATAGTGAGATATTTTATGTTTATTATCATTAAACTTGTTTGTCCACCATGTGGAGGCACTACTTAAGCTGAGTTCACCTGAAACTCCTCACACTGAAGACGTCTCTTTATTTATTATTTTTATTTATTTCATTTAATTAAAAACAAAACAAAATTAAACACAACACAAACACATTAAATGAAAAGGAGCAGAAAGAAGACAAAAATCTTATAACGTCTGCCCCCATTTAACAAGAATATATATATATATATATATATATATATATATATATACTGTATATATTACATACACCCCTACATACATATACAATAAGGATTTCATTTTTTCAACAAATCAGATTTTACCAATCTTCCAAATAACTTAATCGAACCAGCATTTTTATAATCGTTAGCCAAGTTGTTCCACAACTTTATACCTTGAACTGAAGTACATCTCTCTTTCAAGTTATTTTGAATTTTAGGTTTAATTTCTCATCCTTTAAGATTACAAGTACTTTCCCTCTTAATTGAATTGAATATTCAAAGGTAATGAGTTTTTATGAGCCCTACATATAATTAACAATATCTTATAATCAACCATTATTAAAGCAGAACCCATTCAGAGGACCTACTTGTTTTCTATTCTTCTACCTGGATTACTGAGATGCATCAGGACATGTTACTTGTTTGAGACAAGCTGCTTGATGAACAGTAACACCATTAGAATCTTTACACAAACAGAGTCCTAAAATCTCTGATAAAATCACCATTCTGAGTATTCTCAAACATAGGAGCTGCTGAAACATTTCTAATGGCTGTCTGCAAACATGTTTTTTTACTGTTCGGTCACCTCTTTATGCTCCACCTGAACATCCACCCAGATCAGCATGATCTGATGCTCATCTCCTTCTCCAGTGGGAAAAAGTTTAAAAGCTATCTTAAGAAGTTTCTCAAATGTATCTCATAAACTTGATTAGATCATCAATAATATCACTTACTTATTAATATTAATCATTTTGTGAATATTTGTTTCATTGATTTTGGATGTTTTATAATTTATTGGTGACATTTTTTATATTTTGTCTGGGGGGACTGCAGATGAAAATTAGCCCAAGTCGAAACTGTTTCTGGTCCTGGTTCTGACCAGATCTGGCCCTGGTCCTGATGCAGTGAGTGAATGCTTGGTCTTGGGGATTTTTAAAGACCTAAAATTCCTTCAGAAAACAAAGAGCTTTAGCTGCTGTGAAACCTTAAAGGTTCTGTTGATATTGTGTTATGTTAGTAATCAGAATGTACTGTAGGTAATAAGATCAATATAACTGTGGAATCAGAAACAAACTAACTGCATCTACAGCAGAAAAAATATTCTATTTCTGTTTGAAAGTAAAACCAAACAGATGTGGTGGCTCACCTGTTTCTGAATGAGGCCTCGTAAACGTTCACACGTCTCCTCGTCTCTGATGCTCCCCACAGATGACAGCTTTGCCAGGTACCTGACACAACAACAACACCTCTTCAGTGGCTCATACTTTGTTTTGTCATTAAAGAGAGAACAGCAGAAAAAACTAAATCTGATTCCACTGAAAGAAAAGCAGACATGTCTTTCTGTCCACCTCTAAATATTTGACTTGATCACAGCCTGAATGGACAGCTGCACCTACTAAATACACATCCTCACAGGTGAGATGTCTGCTAGAACCTTTTATTAACCTTTCCGGGGTGGCTGTGAAAGAGTGGTTAGGAACTGGTAGGTTGCCGGTTCGATCCCCCATTCCAGCTGTCTCAGTTGTTGTGTCCTTGGGCAAGACACTTCACTCCTGATGCCTCTGATGTGTGTCCCATCAGTGT
>JARVJO010031097.1:0-10332 GCA_031762555.1 Cynodonichthys magdalenae | reverse complement strand
TGCCCCACCTCCAGGCCTGGCTCCAGAGTGGGGCCCCGGTGACCCGCGTCCGGGCGAGGGAACACTCGATCCATTTACTTGACTCATCATAGGGGTCTTTGGGCTGCACTTTGTCTGATCTGGGGAAGTAGTGTTGGCATTAAAACCTGTCAATGTGTTTGTAACATTCAGGCTGGATTATTGCAGTGACATTTGTAGCGGAGTGTCCAAATAACTCCCCCAAATGTGATAATTGATCCAAGACCCTGTAGCTAGTATTGATGGGTACATTGTGCTGTCCTCCATAAACCAGCTCTTTGAAAAATCTGGGTTAGAAATCATTTTTTTAAAAGACGATCTCACATGAAAATGTGCAAAACATAATTTACAAGGTTTTTACCTAAACCTTAAGTTGATTAAATATGCATTAAGAGGGTCTTCAGCGCTATATTTTATCAGAAAAGTGAAACCTTGTTTTATGAGTCAACATGTTTCATATCAACACTAATGATTATTCTGGAGGATGAGGTTGCAACCTATTTTCAGTGTTCATAGATGCAGATTGTGTTTTAGAATAAATTGTCCCTTCTGGGCTTCTGTCACAGCCTCATATGTTTCATCATTAACCTCACTGTTGGTGTCAGACTCAGCTATCACCATAAAAAAAGCTGTGAATTCTCCTCCTAAATTGATGTCTTGGTCCTAAAAGACATGAAGTGTTGTTTTCATTTGATCCATTTTGATTTTTATTTATTGTCTAAACTAAAGGGATATTTTAGTGTTAGTCATGCCAGAAGGCACCAACCCTCAGAGAGGTTAAACATCACATTTATTCTGAAAAACCTGCTGCAGAACTACAAGAAAAACTAAAACAAAGACTTGCTGAAACATTGTTGTGCTCTGGTGTTATCAGTGCACTCATCATTAACATACATATTCAAAGAAAATGTCACGTTATATTAATGCTGTCGTAATCACACACACACATCCTGAACAAACACACACTCTGTTTGTTGATGGGCTGCTGCGATCCTGACAACCTCTGCCATTTCATTTGCATAAAGCACCGCAGCTACACACCTTTCCCTCCACTCAGCCACAGGAAGATGATTGACAGCGGCTCGTGTGCAGCCAGACACTGAAATGGAGCCGCTATAAGCAAAGTCAAAGGAACCGCTGACTCCTAAACCACCACGAGCCGCGGAGCCCGACTCAATTTCACCTTTTGCTTGGTTCCAATTTTTCTGACTGACATTTCAGACTTTTTTTTCACATCTGATGTCAGTGTGCATCCTGATGATCCATGCACGTAGCTCTAATGGCAAAAGGCTCTGGGTTTATATTTGTTTTCTGGAAACGGCTCAGTCTATACTTCAAAATTTGTAAAATTAAAAAAAGTTTAGATTTTTTTCGGTGAATACTGTGAATCAGGAACTCAGCTCTGCCAGGCTGAACAGGTATTTTTCACCAGGTGTTTATACTTTTATCATCATTTACATTTACTCCTCTTATTACCATAAAGTACCATAAAAATTGTTATTGCTGTTTATTGTTTAATATTAAATTAGTCAGCTGCTAGTTAATTTATAAACAAGATTTACATTTAGTCTTTTAACACACATTTGACCCTTATAGTAACTTATTCCACAACGATTTATATAGTTAAAAAGATTATTTAATTAAATTTATTAAAGTATGATGCTTCGTAGTGTTCAGTGAAGCTATTGTACGATTCCTTGTGTTGTTTCTTGTTTTCAAATTATTTTTGGTTTTCTATCTCTAATATGGAGATTGTTCACATTTAAGTTGTTTGAAGTTGTTTTTTATAAGGTGCAGATGATATGAAATTTGTTTTTCTTTTTTGTTTTCTTATTGGTTCTTTTGATTTTAAGAATGAAATAAAATTAATAAACAAAACTAAAAAACTTATACTAAGGCTATGTTGAATCAACATCAGTAAATAATACAACATAAACTACATTTAATTTACTCCTAATCAATAACTCATGTTGTGCTAGAAACTGGCGTTAGCATCGTGCTAATTAGCTGCTAATAAACTCCCCAAACAAATACATTTTCTCATTACGGTTACAGAAATATTAAATATTGCAATAAAACATAACTTACCATGCTGGACAACGTATTTAACTGTAAACATAGGTGTTTTTTAAGTTTTTTAGACGCTTGTTTTTATAAAGTCCTTTCCGGTTTTGGCAACATTACTTCCGGTTTCACACACAGTCCTTTAGAACAAGAGTAAACAACTTATAGAGCCCCTAGTGGCTTGGAGGGAGTCAATCCAACCAACACCCTCATCTCTCCTAAAAACACAATAAACCTTTTTTTAATCAAAATAAAATAGTAAAGTCAAAAGTTGCAACCTTTTATTTGGAAAAAGAAAAAAGTAAACGAGTTATTCAGAGTTTTAACTAATTAAACAGATTTGTTTTTGAGATTTTTATATACAAACAAACAAATAAAATGATATTTTTACAACCTGTGAGCAGACAGTGTTATGTTTCTAACATATATGCTTTAGATCAAGACTTCAGCTCTTCTTGTCAGTTATACTTTATCATATTTTACATTTTCACTGATGTAGATTAATTTGCACAATAATAAAAAATAGTGTTCAAAAATAAAATAATTTGATACCCAAATCAGCAGGCAGAGTGAAAGCAGAAGCTGTCCTGCAGGAGCGTCCCTGTTTCTGCAACAGTATTTTATTGTTTTCATCACCGGTGGAAAGAAGTCTTCAACAGCTCGTTGGGATAAAACAATATGATTAATGATTTTTATTTATTTTTATTAGGAGGATGATAAACAGGAGAGAACTCTAAAACCTCTGATTTTAGCTTCAAAAATAAATTTTTTATATTAGAAACACTCCCAACTGTTCTGCTGTCGACTCCCTGGCTGAGTGGTTGAAGAGAAAACAATCCAAAAATGATTAAAATAAAAACAAACTATGTTTAAAAGTGACTGAATATTTTTTCTTATTGCTTTTATTTCTGTCTTTCTTTGTGTTGCATCACTTCTCTGAGTTCCCGAGGCGCCTTGATTAGCATAATAATTAAAGCAGAGCCATAATGCACCGCTTGTTCCTATATTGCTGCTGCCTGCAGTTGGATTTGATGTTTTATTCTCCTAAAATACAACTACCCCCCCCCCCCCCCACACACACACACACACACACACATTATACCATTCAGAGGTGTAGTCACACACTGCTGATAACCAGTCACTCACCCTGTTAAAAAACACTCCCATTGTCTGAATGCATGCTAATGTCTTTGTGTGTGTGTGTGTGCTTGCTTTTGTTACCTATTTAGGACCGTTTCTGGTTTACACACCTACCTTGTCAAGACCAGTAATCCTAATGGGGACTGACCAGTCCGGTGGAACTGCATTTTTGTGTTGGGGTACCCATGTGGAGTCTGTAAGATATTTACTAATGATATCAGAGAAAGTCACACAGAGTCATGTCCACAGTCGCTCTGTCAGCTCTGCAGACTTCAGCAGCTTGTAAAGATCATTACTTTCAATAAATCTAAATACTTTGATTTAGATTTATTATTAGTGGATCTATGGATGTCCTGAAAGGCACGTTTTAAATATGATATATTATGATCCTAATGCTCGTCTGCATCAATCAGGGGCTTTTTTGCTTTTTTTTCTCCCCTGATTTTGTGTTTCTCCCATACTGCTAAATGCTAGCCCACGAACATGGCGCGGAGGGTAAAAAAGTCCTGGATGAGGACGTCATTGAGAACCATTTATTACTAGAAATGAATGGAAGTCAATGAACGGTCCTAATAAGGATAAAAATACAAACTTGTGTGTGTTTATGTTGGGAAAACTTTTATCATGAAATTGAGAGTGAGGATTTAATCAGAACTAATTTTAAAACTAATGTTGCCCCCCCCTTACTCCCACAGACACTTCCTGTCTCCTTATCAAGGATGTTTGCATAGATTGACATGATTTGGAGCGAGCTGCAACGAGATCATTATGATGTTCTCAGTAATGAATTGATTTGCATTTTAATAGAAGAGCGCTCGGAGCTCCTGGAGAGTTGGACAGTCGTCGTGTCGCCGGTTCAGAGCCGATCCGGTCCGCGTAGAAAAGTTATTTCACATTTCCAGAAGCTATGAATGTAAACGTTTCTCACATCTGCACTCTGTGTCTTCATAGCTCTGACAGGAAATATTGGGAGTTCTCAGAAGGTCACGTTTGTGAGCACTTATTAAAGTGTGAGACCATTCAACTGACTGATGGAAGTTTGTGAAACAGTCAGATTGAAGTTTATTGATTTGGGTTTTGGAACAAAAGTGTGATTTTTATTTTTTTATTTCAAAGCACACAACCACAACAAAAACTAATGAAAATGTCTCACAGCATTTCTATCTGAAATAAATCTAATTTATCTTTTATTTTCAAATTATATTTTTTACAGCATGTTTTTGTTTCTTTCAGAGCTTTCAGTTGACTTTTAGTTAAGTTACTTTTGGATGTTGTGTCTCCATTTTGAGAAATAGAGTCTTTGTGAAATTCTTTTCAAAATCTACAACAAACTAGTTTTAGGAGGAGAGCAGATGTTTCTGAAGACTGAAGAGCTGTCAGTAAATTCCTTCCAGAAGGATTGCTACAAGTTAAGACTTTTCTAGAGGACATGTCTGCAAATCCTCTGTTTTAGCTGTTAAATTCTGTAGATTTTGCTGTGTTCTTAAAGTCTCTGCAGAAATGATAAATGTGTGTCTCTCTAAGTGCTGCAGATATCTTTGTTCTTTTTGGGTCATATTTTGCAACCCGTTCAGTTTCCTCTGTTCTCTGTTCTGGACTTACAATTACCATCTGGTGGTTTTCACTCTCCTCTGGTTCTGGGTCAGACTCTGGTTCTGGGTCAGACTCTGGCTCCAACATGTAAGGCTGGATGGACAAGTCTTCCCTTATTGACATCTTTTAATTCATTTGTAAATAAAACGTTTCTGCGCAGCTACATAGTCATAAACCCCTCTATCAATCTGAAATGAACCGGTCTGGAAGCTGGAGCAGGGGCGGAGTGTGAAGCTCCTCATTTGGATTTGCAGAGGCCTGAAAGCAATTTGATCTGGGACACGCCCCCAAAAGGGGCAGGGCTTGTGGAGTTGCAATAAGGAATAAGTTCCAACAAAAACATTGCAGTTCCAATTTGTATAAAGCCAACTGATAGATTTAAATGTGAAAAAGAAAGATTTACATGTGAAAAATGAGGATTTAAACATGAAAAATAGGATTTAAATGTGAAAAAGGAAGCTTTAAAAGCATCATACGTCGTCTTTAACACCTGAAACCCTTCAGACAGAATTATACAGAACAAACGCCAACAAAAATAAAATAATTAAGATAATAAATAAAATTATGTCCAAATTTAGGACCTAACTAAATGTTTTTTAAGACCTAGAAATGGAAAGTTTGGACATATTTTAAACCTTTTAAGACCAAAACAAACAGACAGCAGAAAGTTCTCGATCACCTGTGTTTGGTGATAATTAGGTTTTATCATATGTCTTCCCATAGTTCCTTACAGCTGCAAAGCAAAAACTGGGATAATTAAAAAGCAACAAAGCTCATTAGGCGGTTGTGTGTTGATCATTCTCTCTGATGCTGGGAGTTTTTCCAGTATCGGTGCAGATTAGACGGTTTGGAGAACCTGAGGATGAAACATGAGTCGTCTCAAAATGAGCTTCAGAGAGATTTCTGCTGCGATCTGTGGGTGGACTGTTTACTCTGTGGTCAGGACATCTGATCAGCTGACCCAGTTTATTGCTCTTTGGATGTAGTCCACCTCATTTACACAGAATATTAGCAAATGCTGCTTGGCTGCTCTCCAGCCTCTAACTGCAGCAGAAACTGAATGGAAACAGCCTCATCAGTTTATATTAAACTGGATTATTGCCAATGTTGACCCAACAGTTTTCAACTTGTCCAAATGAGTCAATTCATTTTTAACACAATGTTATTATAACTCTTCAACACGACAACATAATCATGAAATCGGCAGTTTCGCCTCGTTTGTCAAATTAGTCAAATCAAATTTAAGCAGCTGATTTCCACTTTGTTTTTCTGCAGACTCCTCTGAATCTGTTTGTGTGAATGAATCAGAGCTTTTGTGTTTTTGTTTACCTGTGTGTGTGTGTGTGTGTGTGTGTGTGTGTTCCCCAAGCAGCAAGAAAACCACTCAGCTTGAAACTAGCATTTAATAACTGTAATTTTGTCACAGCTTTGCCCTGCATCAATGGCAAATGAGCTATTATTTGTAAAAAAAAAAAGAAAAGAAAGAAAAGTGAGACAGAAAAGGACAAAATAACAGAAGATTTGGAGAGAAGGGAAATGACAGCAATTTGAAAACAAAATGAGTCATCATTTTATAGACTCAATATGGACTCAATATTCTGCTTTTCTTTTATCTTTATCAACTAAACCAGATTTTCACAAACATCAATCTCACTTTCTAACACTTAGACATACACAACACTCCTGCTTATATGATTATTATATTTAACCTGCTTTATAAACCTCAAAAACCTTTTCTGTCTGTTTTTGTTCTGTTTTATTTTCTTCCATAAAGCTGTTCCATGTTTGTCAGTTTTGTGACTAAAACTCATCAGAAAGGAAGTTAAACATGGCCAGGTCATGTTTGTAAGTGAAGGGTTCTACAACAGTTTACCTGGATAAATACAGGTTAAATAAATAAATGTTGCTTCAAGATTCGGCTCAGTCTGCTGCTTCTTCTTTAGCTTTTATTGTTTTAGAATTGAATTGAATTGAATTCAGATTGTGACATAAATCTGAACCCACAAATATGAAAGAGGATTAGGGCCAGTGGAAAACAATAAAAAGAATTCTGACTTTAATCTCAAAATTTTAATAAAAATTCTGAAAAAAAAGTCAGAAAAAAAGTCAGAAAAATTCTGACAAACTCAGGAGAACTCTGACTTTTATTCTGCAAAAAAAAACACAATTCTGAGAAAAAGGTAAGAATTTGGACTTTTTCAGACTAAAAGTCAGAATTCTGAGATTAAAGTCAGAATTGTTTTACCCCCCAGTGACACTAATTGTCTTTCATACATAAACATACAAACAGAATAAATTAAATATCAGCTTCTCCTTCAGTCTGGAGGCAGTCATGGTTTTGTTTATTCATTTTGTGCATCCTTTTCTGCACCCTCAGCTCTCTCTATGTCAGCAGCATGTTGTCATGATGGCATCATCATGGTACCATCATGGTACCATCATGGTACCATCACATACTCCCATGACCCACCTCACCGAGCTCGTGCACAGACCCCCCACAGTTCGGCTGATGTTTTAAACATCTTTGTATAAAATGTGAATTTTCTGCTTCACTGAATCAAGATGTTGGACATGTAACAATCAGAACAACCATTTCTGCCCTGTGGCTCATTAATCAAATGTTTGCTACAACAATGGTTATCAAGTGGTGGCCTGTGGGCCATTTTGAGTCTGCTGTACGGTGACATTATAGAATTAAATATAAACAGTGAATTGTAACTAATGTAATTAGTTTTACATATTAGAACAAAAAAATGAAATTTACAGGCAGTTTGTTTTCCTAATGTTTGTTGTAATTTAATCCATTTACCACATTTTTTCACAGCAACTAGTCTGAACTCTTTACAGTCGCCCTGAAATTCCTGAAAGCCTTTAGACATTCCTTATTTTCTGTAAAACTAAATTTAAGGTCTGGCGGAAGTTGTCTGACACCCTAGTTTTCAAAATACAAGCCCCCAGCAAGGTCTAGAAATGTTTAAAGGCAGAAACTGGTGGTTAAAGATTTTTATATTCATGATCTGATCAACATGTTTTATTCCTTAGATTAATATCAATGACATGTTTGCAAACAAATTGATGGGAAAACTGCTAAAGATAGTCTTTTCTGTTGTGGGTATAAAAACAAAGCTTCAACGAGCCGCTGCAGAGGGACCAAAGTGCCACATCTGGCCCCGGAGCCACAGGTTTCAGACCCCTGATATAGAAGAGTCGTGTGAATTAGTAACCCTTTGGGATTAAAGCAACAGTGTTCAGTTGAAGCAGTGGAGCAAACATAAAAAAACATAATTTTTCTATCAGACAACAGAATAAAGCCATTAGAGGAAAGTTAAAGTCATCATCTGTTCTTGTTTCTATAACTTTATCTCATCCTGTTCTGTAGCTGCACTCCTCTCTGCTGTACTTTACAGCTAACCACACATTCCTCTGATAACAATTAACTTGGTTCCTGTAAGTCAGCAAAGATTTTTCTTCCTTCTCTGTCAATGAGCTTCCTTCTTGCTGATGTGAGCACTCTGCAGTGTGTGTGTGTGTGTGTGTGTGTGTGTGTGTGTGTGAGGGAAAACTGAAGCGATGCTCTGTAATTTGGTGTATTTTTGCACGTCTTTGAGAGCCAATTCATAACTTCAGTGTGTGTGTGTGTGTGTGTGATAGCCAAGCAGCTGAGAGAGATGGCAGCCTGTCTGCCTCTGTTAGGATCTGTACTCTGCCAAGGATGCTCTGGCTCCGAGCCCGCAGCTCAGACTCACAAACTATACAAACACTGACAATCCACAGCAAGCCGACATACATCACTTCAGTCCTGCGCACAGAGAGAGACATCAGCGCAGACACACACATCCTCACCATGACTGGAACACACATCAGCACTCAGGAGTAATTACAGACTCTGACATGAAGGTGCACACATACACAACACACACACACAGGCCGATGTCAGCAAGCATGAAACTAAAGAACTCTATTATTTAACCCTCTTATTATGTTGCAGGTCAAATTGACCCGTTTTAAAGTTTAAACCTTTTTTTAAATAGTTTAAAGTATTTTTTTCTGTATGAAACATTTTCTATTTGTCTTAATAAATAATCAACAGAATATGCGTCTACATATTACATAGAACAAAATAATATAATTGGGAGTTTTCAGTGGACATAAAAAATTGTAATGTGTGTTTTTAATAAAAAGCAAGTGAATTGTCCTCATTGATCTGTAAGACATAAAAAACATCAACTCACAAATATTGATTGAAATGGTTCATAATGAAGTTGATAATCAGATACACAAATATTTTGGGGGATTTCTTTTGGTTTCTGACACTTTTGCATGAAACTGATGCAGGGATCAGGGGCGGTTCTAGGGGAGGGGCCACAGGGCCATTGGCCCCAGCTGAAATCTGATTGGCCCCCTGAAGTGCCTTGTCCTGTCACTCAACTGTCTGTCAAGCAGGGTGGTAAAATCTTTAAGTTGGAAGGCTCCCTGTAAACACTCTGGCTGGATAGTTTTTTTTATTAGTCAGTAAAGAATGTGTTATTAGAACGTAGGAAGTGAAGAACAGAGCAGGCAAGAAAAGTGTCAGTTATTTGCTAACAGGTGGTTTCCGGCCAGGGTGGGGAGCTTTCGGTGAGACAAAAAAGCAGAGGTGAAGGCTTGTAAAGACAGAGTCTTGTTTCAGGAGAAAAAAAAAGCAACGCTTTTCTTCTTATGAATAAAAGATAATAATAATCAGTCTGTTACTGATATATAATAATCAGTGAGGAGAGATTATTAATAGGAGGATGATTAAAAGATGATTCAAACTTTGATTGTTTTTTATTTGTCTTAATAAAAATGAATGATTTAATCAGAAAAGTTAAAATCAGTAACCTGGTAAAAGATGATTTAAAGATGATTCAAACTTTGATTGTTTGTTTGAAAAAGTGAGGGAAGAGATTAAAGTGTGGAGAATTGTTTTGAAATAAATAAGTGATAAGCAAATTAATTTGGTGATAAAAACTGATCAAATGTTTTAATAAATGTATGGGGTGATGAAAGATGGGTGTTGGCGGAGCCCGTTGATAAAAGGGGAACTTGGTGGAATCAGATGATTGATCAAAGACCATGTACTCCCAAGAGGTTATAAAGGTGAGGAGTATCAGGAAATCAGGGTTCTTCCTCTTCTCCAGCCCGTGTGTGAGACCGTCTCTGGGGTGTCCAGCTGAAGACCAGTGGAATCTGAATGAGAAAGGGTCTGAGCACACAGAACCAAGAGCAGAAAACAGCACTTGTGCATTACTGGAAATTGAGCACAGCTTTTCCAGCCGTCGAGATTAAGAGGAAGGGCCGATTAGCCAATCCACAGCTGTGCTCTCCTCAGGACCGATTCCAGCAGCAGCACTGTGCTTCTGACCAAGTTCACCATGCAGGTCTGATAAACTGGTCTCTGCCAAAGTTCATCTAAAATTACCTTAAAAAAAAAAAAAAAATATATATATATATATATATATATATATATATATATATATATATATATATATATATATA
>JARVJO010031096.1:0-10332 GCA_031762555.1 Cynodonichthys magdalenae | reverse complement strand
GCCCTTTACCCCCTCCCCCCTAAGCGTACGGTTTGTACGCTTGTGAAAATGCTGAAGACTTTGACTCACCCCTTAGTCCATCTTATATTAAGGCAAGTGGAGATGGTGTGTGTGTCTGAGTGTGTGTCTCTGCTCTGGGTGTTTTATCAGTTGAGGAAGACTCAATCAGGAGTTCATTTATCTTCACCATTAAATCAAATCTCCTCCAGTCTGATTTGATCCTGCAGTGGTGATTTAACACCTTAAAGTGACTTTATTATGTGGACTTGCATTTCCACTGACCTCATGGCAGGCAGTTCAGTTTTAAACCTGCAAATGGAAAATAATCCAGGGTTCTCTCACAGGGTTTAAAAGTTTCAGGAGTAGGAGGCAACTTAGAAAAAAACAGCTAACCATTTATAGGATGAAGCCGAACAAACAAAAATATTGGAGAACATCAGTAATGCATATTCCTGGTATTTGGAACAAGGCTGGGAGGGTGTTTGAAGAGAGAGAATTTGTGCTGTGGTAATCTTCGTGAGAATACCTGTGCATCGTTTAACAAGACTTTTTTTTTTTCCCAACAAATTATTGTTTCATTTTCATTGTTCGATCTACAACTAACCGCGTGTGGTAACGTAAAAAGAAAAATGTTTGTGCTGAATATTCAAATGTAATTTTAAGAATAAAGTAGAAATAATAATGGTACTAAATACATTAAAACATCAGGGTAAATATTATATGAACAAGCTAACATAAGAACATGTTAACAAGAGTTTAAGAAATAGCTCCAGAACTGGTGCTTTGCTTCATCAGCTCTTTAAACATGACACTTTGGTCATATGACCTTAAAGTTACTGAAGAAAATTAATAAATCTTGCACAAAAAATATAACAAAAATAAAGGAAAAGCTTCAAAATCAGGTAAAAAAAAAAGGTGTGCCATGTTCGTCCTGTTTAGTAGAACAATTTGACATTAGTTTGTGTCACTGTGTGACATGATCTAAAAGCTGGATGGGCCATTCCTGTTTAAATTAATGAAAAAAATATTACAGCACTTATTCCTTAGGTTATCTTTACTGTCATAACACATCAAGAATATAACAGTCTGAATGCTGATTCAGCATTTACTCCTTGGTTCTCCTTTTTTTTTGAGATTCAGGTGATATTAGTTTTGTTTTCTATATTTTTACTTTTTAAAATTTCAAACTTCATTTAAAAATAATTTTCAAATGAAAACATGTTCAAATCTATTCAAATCCTTTTTTGCCTTTTGTGCTACTTTGAATTTTTTTTTTGCAACAGTTCTCCTACTTTTAGCTTTTAGCTACTTTTATGCAGTTATTCTACTTTTACTTTTAACCTGCCCTTTGAAACTTTCAACTTCTAGCTAGCCTTTTGCTATTTCTAGCTTTGAGCTGGTCTTGTGATACTTTAGTTTTGTTTTTTGTTGTTTTTTTTTTACCCTTTTGCTTTTAGCTAAAATTTGGCTACTTTTAGCTTCTCACTGTACGTTTGATACTTTTAGGTATTAGCTAGCTTGTTGCTATTTTTAGCTTTGAACTGGTCTTTTGTTTTTTCCAGCTTTCAGTTAGCTATTTGAAGCTTTTAGTTCTTTGGTATTTTGGTACTCTCAACATACTTTATGCTACATTTAGCTACTAGCTATCATTTTGGTTCTTTTAGCTCTTAGTTAGCTTTTTTTTTTTTTACCTTTAAATTTTTGCTAGCTTTTGTTACTTTTGGCATTCATCTTTGAAAATTCAGTTTTAGCTTTTTCATTGAATTTCATCTCTTAGATTCAAATGAGAATTGGTTCTCATTTGACTTACCTGTTAAAATAAAGGTTATTATTTATTAATAAATTAGAATTCACATTAGGATTTTCCAGGAAAGTTCTGTTTCTCTGGAGGAACACTGCAGAAAATAATTCCTGATGTTTGCAGTTTCCCATTCTAACTCATCTCTGTCTAACAGAGGAACAATAAACTTATATCTGCACACAACTACTGTAAAAGTCATTATGTTCAGTATACTCCAACATCATTGTCCAGTACTACAGTAAATATGTAAATAACGTGTACCTGCTATCATTGCACTACTTTTGTCTGTGAACTTTTGTACTTTGGAACATCACATTAAATCACTTATGGAGGCAGAAAACATTCTTTCAGCCTTTGTCTGTTTGTCACCACACACTCACTCACAGATGCTCTGCAGTCCTCTCTGAGGTCATGTTGGCAACAGGATTATTCTTTCTGATGACACTTCTGTCCTCGTCCATGTTTCTCTGGGGTGGCAGTGAAGAACCTGTTTCCTCTTTGTTCGGACTCTTTCATCTCCTGTCATTTTCTTCTATTCTGTATTTGTCGGTCCATCATTTCCAAGCAACAGTATTTGTTATTTTAAAAAAGTCTTAGATTTATGCAATCACAAGACAGAAAAGACGTTTATATTTAGGCTTTTCCTGTTTGTTTTTCAGGGCAGCTGGAAGTTGCACCACCTACTTCAGCCCAGTTAAGATACGGTAAGAAGTCTGTTTCTTTGCTTCATTTCAAATGGTGCAGAATATTTTTACATTTGTTTCTCTTTGTGCTGATTTCTGTTCCGTAACGACAACTTCAACTAAACATCTGAAGAAGTACTTTAATCACAGAGTTTATAGTTTCCTAAAAAGGACAGGAGGAGCTGGGAGATATTATAAATCAGCCTGGCACTTTACCTCATTAACATATCATTATTATACATTGTTTTAACACTAACAAAAACACACATTTTTTTATCCGAAATTCCTTTTTTTGGTCAGCTAATTTATATGAGCTGTAAGTTATTATCAGTCTTTTCTGCTTCTAAATGTTGTGAAAAATGTATAGATTTTTTTCCTTTTTCAGTAGAAAAGTAAACTTGACAAGATGTTCACAAACTCTTGTAACAAGTGTGGTTTATTTAGAAACGTTTTGAACAAACAACATCTTACTTGTGTCAGATAGCGTTTTGAATTACCTCAATTTAGAAAATAAAAGTTTAATTCTGACTGAATTGATGAGCTAATGGCTAGTCTGAATGAAACCATGAACAAAGTGGATGGCTGCTGTCCTAAGTTTCAGAGAGATTTATACAAATGTAAAAACCTTGATAATGCCTACAGTTTCACATTCTGTCTGAAATATTATGATATTACCGCTCAGGAGTGCTTAGAAATGCTACAGCTAGCAGCTACTGCCATTGTGCTTGCAAATAACTACAGAAAAAGAGGCTGACTGGTTTTCAAACAGACTGTCCCACCTATGCTGCTGCCTGTAAATCCTAAAAAGATTTAAAATGCAGTCAAGTTATTCAAAGAGAAAACTAGAAAATACACAAAAAGTTAGAATTAAAAGTACGTCAGTTTAAGATGAGCTGGAATTAAACAAGATGAGGAAGCTCTTTCAGTCTGAAGCTGTTGGATGTGCTCTTAACTCTGGCACAAATCAGAAAGCTTTCTTTCATTTAAAAAAAAAAGATCTCTTCAGTTGTGAGGTCAGACACCAAACATCCACCTGTTCGGTTTAAAACTGCCCAAACATTCCCTCTGGTGCTCATGTGTAATCAGTTAGCCTTTTTGAAGTCCCTAACATCATTTCATTTCTCCTGGTTTTATTTTCTACACTGTACCTTTCTGTATAAAAAAGAAGAGAGAAAGGCATCATGTTAGAAATGTTGAGATTTGTTTTCTCCTCTTCAGCTGGGAGGCTGATTTTCCTGCTTTGACACCTCACTAACGATAACAAAGCTGTGTGAGACTCTGATTAAGCTTTCTTTCACTGAAGCAACAGTGTTGAACACAGCTGTGATCATGATTCTCTGAAACACAGACATTTTTGTGTTTTCCATTAACTGAATAGTTTGTCAATAAGAAAACATCCTTTGTAGATTTTACAAAATATCACTATATTTTTGAATATATGTTGAAAATGATTTGCAAATCATTGTATTCTGTTTTTATTCATGTTTTGCAAAACGTCCCAACTTCACTGGAACTGTGGTTGTAAAATAAGAACAGCTGAAGAGTAAAGATTCAGCCTGATGGTGGCATTAGAAGAAAGGTCACTAAGTCACAAAGAAGAAAACCTGGCTGTGAAATCCATGAAAACAAATAAACTAGATTTAACTGAAACAATAATCCAAAGGTTAACTTCCCCACCAACACTAAACTCTCCAGACTTTGTTTCATAAAAATCTCCACAGACGGTTCATTAATAAGATATAAGACAAGAAAGAGGATCATTAAAAAAAAAGAAACACATTGCAGGATATAAAATGTGTTTTTAATGAACTTAACATAAAAGATGCTTTGTGATTTAAACTACATCAGAATGATTTGTTGTTTTGTGGAACCAGAAACATGCTTCTAATCTTCTAGTTAGTAGATTTCACACTTCTGTTCCCGTTGGTACTGTATCGCTCTCTCTCTTTTTTTTTCTCTCCAACCACATCTTAATCTTCCTGTATCGACAGCTGGAGCGCTCTTGTTAGATTTCACCCAACAGTTTTCGATGTAAATGGTCTGTGAGGCATCAGGAGGTGAGAAGAGTCAGAATAATATGTGCTGAAAGAGAGAAATCATGTTTCTACAGATTTTAAACAACTCTGATCTCCAGTTGAACAATAAGTTTTCTTTATTTCCATGTTAGATTCAGCTTCACAGCACCGACAGGACAACAGTCAACTTATATCATCTACAGCGGGGGTGTCCAAAGTGTGGCTTGGAGTGATCCTGCAGCTTAATAATGTTAAAGTTTGATCTGCTGCTTTATTAGGTTGATAGGTTGATGGTAGTGTTGGACAAAATCATATCGTGCAATTTATCATCAGAAAAACTGTCAATAATTAATATTTTCCACATTGCGATTACTGCAGTTAGTGTTGAAGGTAATTATTAATTATTAGATAATTATTATTTAACTTTTGCAGACTTAAGATTTTAGTGCTTCCTGATTGGTTTGTTTTAGTCTCTGTTCCAGCCATGTTTCATGTATTTTAAGTGCTTTGTCTGGTTATAGGTTTTATATCAGAGTTTAGTTTATTTATCTGTTTGTTTGTGTTTACCTTACAGTTCTGCTGCACAACGCCATCCCTTTCGTTGGGTTTGGATTCCTGGACAACTGCATCATGATTGTTGCTGTAAGTGTCAGATTTCCTCTGAACGTTTAAATAAAAAGGGCACTTTGACAATAAAAGATATGTTTGCTAAACATAAATGTTGAATCTGAATTAGTTATTTGTGAGGAATCACTTCCACACATTTTCGCTGAGGGAACTTGACAATCATGAGTGCTTTAATTAAAAGAAAATGCTGTGTATTCTCCTAAAACTGCACACAACTCTGCATCTAAATATAGACAGGGAACAAGATATAAAACATCTTTATGCTTTTGAATTTTGTTTCCCCCCCTCCTGTTTGTAGCTGCTCTGCTGTTTCCTACCCGTTTTATCCATCTTTAAACAACTCCTGAGTTGTTTGTCCCCAGAGAGCTCATTGTTTCTCATTTTCTCCCCTGAAGTTGTTCAAAGGAATCCGAACAGAACAAAATAACGAAAAATAAACACAGAAGTCTGATAACACTTGTAAACTGAGCTGGTTTTGTTTGGATCATACTAACTATACACAGAAGTAAATGAATGAAGAGCTTTCCTCTGTTATATTTCTGTTTTCTCTGTGTGTGTGTGTGTGTGTGTTTTCCTCAGGGCACACAAATCGAGTTATCTATCGGCGTTGTTCTCGGCATTTCTACTATGGCAGGTAGGAGAATCTCTTAATCATATTTAGTGCAACGTACAGCTTTCAGATTGATTTTACTTATTGTTTACATCTGTAATTTTTCCCCGTGGAAAATGTTTGTTTTTTTAAAGTCAATTTTTACAAATTATGTATGGTTGACTCATGATTATGCAGTTTATACACATCTTCAAAGAATGCTGCTTCTTAATTTTCTGTTTTGTTTTTTTTTAGTTTTGGTACTAATAATGTCTTGAACATAAAGACTTTCACAGAATGGGCAAACCGTTTTGCCTTAGAAAGACATTTTGCTCTTTGGTTCTGTTTAATATAGAAGAAACTAAGCTGTCAGTATATTCAAAATCTCTAATTAAAACAATGTTATTTTAGAAAAAGCAAAGGGTACTGAATAAGCATTTTATAAAAAGGATAATGCTGTTTACCAGCAGGCAGAAATATCCACTCAGCTCGAAGAGCAACATTTGCATGTTAATGTTATCACTTGTTCCTCTTCAGTGTATTTATTACACTCACTGCTTCTCATGCTGTGAGGAAGCTGCAGTCTTAAAAAGAGGCACACAAATGATGCGTGTTCTGAGAGCTGGAGAATAAAAACTTTTTGTTTTGTGTTTTTCAAGCCAGGATAAACAACTATTACAAACAAAAGTTTTATAGTTGTATCCTTTTTTTAAAAATCCAGTCTGTATTTGTACAAACTAAGCTAATGTCAGCTGGAGTTTTTAGCTCTGCGCTCACATTAACGCTTTACTAGTTTTCTGTTCTGAAACAAAAATAGCAAAAATAAAGAAAAGTCTTTATGCAAATTACAGGCCTGAGCTTTTCTAGCCACTGACAAAATGTTGCGCACCCACATGGTGTGATGGAAATTAAATAAAACTTCAAGTGTTGTTTGGTTATGTGACTGTAATTTAACAATTATAATATCAGATCTATTGGATAATCAGTGTGGCGAGTCAGCCCACAGACTCTGAAAACCTGTGTTGTGACGTGTACTGTAGCGGGAGGGGTTTCCCAGAAGCTCAAAACATGCTAAAACAAACATCCTGGCACCACAGGACAGGGAATCGACTGTTGGGCTTTGAATCGAGAATCTTTGGTCCTTAAGACACACCAATGCTGGATTTCACTGCATATCTGTACCATCAAGGTCCTTTGAGTCACTACTTAACGTGACCCTATCGCTCTCACCTCTGTGTGTCTCCACAACATTGGCGGGATGAGTTCTGTCCTTGAACGCTGCCATACATGCACATGACGGCCATCAACAGTAACAGAACTGAGATTCCCTGCTGAACATGACATAATGTCACTTGTCAGTTCCTGCCTCCCACTTCACAGAACCACTCTAAACATGTCTCCCTGCTCTGGTGTTAATAGCTGCCAACTCCTTGTCAATGGACTTCTAGCTCCGCTGAAGCCGGTCATTGAGACATGGCGGGGATGTCCAAGGATGTTGTAAAAAGACCTAAACCTGTGTCCGGAAGGTGGACACAGAGGTCAGAGGATTCTGTAGTGTCTAATGTACCACAGTATGACAGTCCCCTCTTGGTGTGGTCTCTATTGGCTGACTGGAGCCTTCATGCATACCTTCACATCCCCAGCAGGTCACTGTAACATCTGTGCCCCCCAGGTGCCTGGCATCACTCAGCGTCATGCAGACCTACATTTCAACCCCTGTCAAACTCCAACAAGTCCTGGTACCAACACCTAATGTGTCTACAGGGCATCCTCACTGTTTTTAACAGAAACTGACTGATAACACTATCACTCTGCTTCTCAAATAAAACAAACACAGGTGTCCGTTGTAACCGAGCCAGCTTTTTACGAATCAAATCATTTAAATACCCACTGCTGACAAAGACTGTCTCCACTGATGTCTCACAGCAAGAAGGTCCAGGGTTCAAGCCCCAATCCAGACCTGAGGTCTTTCTGTGAGGAGTTTGCATGTTCTCTTCATGTTTGCGTGGGTTTACTCCAGGTACTCCGGTTTCCTTCCACAGACCAAAAACATGTACAACAGGTTGCCTTCAGGCCCAGGCCTCCCTTGCAAAAGAGATCTGTGATCTCAGTGGGGTTTGCCTGGTTAAAATCAAACATAAAGCTTATGAATGGTCAGAAATGCACTACTAGCCAGGAGCCCACAGGATTAAAGCACAACCTCAGTCCATTTTCTCTCAGCTTCACTCATTCCTGTCAGACAGAGGACATAAAGTCAGAAAAGGTTACAGATATTTAACCCCGTCCAGTGTGATCGATCGCTTGTGTCATGGCTGCAGTGGAAACCACTTGTCAAATTTGATGAAGGAAATAAAAGTGCCTCAGTAAGCTTGATGAAGACTGGGTCTGGAAGATAAATATTTTGCTGTTGATTGGACCTAATTACTAGATTTAATGGTGTGAAAACTCATAACATGTTTCTGATGAAACTTGCCATTAAAGGTCTTTATGCCTCCTGAGGGCTCACAAGTTTGATTTATCTTTTTACAGCAATAATTCAGGAACAAAGTCAAATTTATGACTAGCTTTCTGTTCTCCCAGACTCTATGGAAAGTTTTTTGACAGAAACAAGCTAAGATTGTAGATTTGAAACAAAGGGAGAAGAACCAGCATTTTGTTGAAGGAGGTTTTGTTCCAAGTGGATAATAAATCTGGTAACAGCCACAGGTTCTCTTAGATCCAGAGTCAGGGTGCAGCAGAAAAGGACGATCGTCTGTGTGCTGATCTGGTCACGGTCATGTGTTATTGGTTTTTTGGTGTATTTCATGCTGTTTGCATACTTGTTGCTATAGTTACGCAGAGATCAGATACTCAGAAACTCAGTTTGTTGGGGTTTTTCCTCTAAAACAGTCGTGGCTGAAAATTGTTTTGCAAATTTCCAGTGTTTGTGATAAGAATGAACTTTTTTTTCCTTTTGCAGTGTGATAAAATTCATTACAAAGAGGGTTTTTTGGGGGCCAAAACTTTAAAATAAAAACACATTTTTACTGATTTTCTTTGTTCTTTTGTGAAAAATGTACCTAAAATCACTCTACCGGTCTATTTGGTGAACTCAAAAACTTAAAATAAGGGTAGTTGTGTTTAAATTCATTGTCTTGTTCTACATGTACACAACAAGCATAACCAAATAGTCAGGAATGATTTAACTGGTTTTTAATGTTTTATAGACACTTCTATGGCAATTTGCTTAAAAACTGAGTGCCTGTTTAACAAGCCAGTATCTTTCCTGGGTTAAGATTCGTGTCTGACTCATTTCATTTCATGTTTTATTGCTCTGTAAGTTGTTTTTATGATTCCATTTTAAACTGATCTATAAGTTCGGCATACTGGATCACAAATACTGGCTGTAAGTGACAGCTCAGAGTGAAAAACCAGGAAGTACCTAAAGGAATAAGAAGACGATGGATGTGAGAATAAATGAAGTGCTGGTTTATCTCTTGCTCTTAGCTTTTTACTCGAACCTCAGCTTGATTAGCATTTTTTAATAAAATGATTCCTCTATATTCTGGAGAAGCCTCAGACTTTCTGTCTCTTCTCAATAGAAGCCTCTGGATTTTTTTTTCCAACGCCGTTTTGTAATCATTCTTCTCTTCTCTCATTCTCTGCAGCTGCTGCACTTGGCAACCTGGTATCAGATCTGGCAGGACTAGGGTGAGCAGTTCTCTCTCACACAAACACACGTTTGTTCTTCTATCCCCATGGGGACTTTGCATTGACTTCCATTCATTTCCAGTCATTTCTATGACCTAAAAACCTAGAAATACTCTATCCGAACTGCCAAAATCGGCTCATTATTACAGTTGCATTATTGTGCCGGGACCTGAGTACATGTTTTCTTCTGTCAAGGACAAACTGCATTTGATCACAAACATCTGTGTCTACCTTAGTTTCTGTTTCTGTCACCCTTAAATAACCGTATTTTACTCATTTCCTCAAAGTTCTCTGAAAAAATTGTAAAGGAATAGTTATCAGCATCAGTCGTTTGTTTTTTTTAATAAATATTATTAAATAATAACATTATTTGTTGTTTTCTTAACAAATCCCAGAAACATTGAAGGCACTTTATAACAGAGAACATGTTACCTGTCTGCTCTGTCAGTGATAAATTAGTCAGACTGTTGGGATGATCTCGACAGACTCTGTTTTGCTGTCATTCAATCATCAGATGAAAAATCAAACCTTTTTGTGGTCAGTTTGTCAAGGTCGTACCTGATGGGCCCCAAGTTATTCTGTGTTCCTTTCATGTGTTTGATAGATTCATGGCAGAGGAGTGTGAAGGCTTTTTGTCTGCTGATCTGTCTCAGAGGAGCTCCTCAGCGCTCCATTTGCATCACAGCTTGTTTTTGTTTAGAAAATGTTTGGTAAAAATTTGCATGTGATTTATTATGAGAGTCGGTGGCACTTGGGTGATAGAGAGTTTAGGTGACTTGGTCAGTTTCTTGTTGAGGTGATGAATAAACATTTACTCAGACAGATGAGAAGATCTCACATGATGCTTTACTAGCCGTGTTTCCATCAATGTTTCTTAATTCGCATTTTGAAATTTCGCATCAGAAAAGCTGAATGGAAACGGCCTGA
>JARVJO010031095.1:0-10332 GCA_031762555.1 Cynodonichthys magdalenae | reverse complement strand
TTGGTGGCATTCAGAGGAACATGGTGGAGCTTCCAGTGAGATGTTGGTGAGCCTGCAGAGGGAAGGTTTGGATTATTGCATATGGGGTATTTATATTTAACTGTGTGCACAACTAGAAATACATTTAGAATGAAAATATACTAAACGTTGGCTTTTCATATTCAGACAGTACCAGTGATCTGCCCCACAAGACGGAGGGTTCCTGTGGTGTCCTGTTCATCGTGAAACTCTCTGATCCAGATGTTGAGTTGGTCAGACTCATTCCCACTGTGGAAATAGTAGAACTGCAGACACTGGACATTACATCCTCTGTTAGGACTCATTATTTGAGTCTCCAGTCTGGATGAACCTCCTTCTTGACCAGATGCAGTGCTGGCATGGATGAAGTATCCAACTTCTGGACCTAAAATTACCCATAAACCAGGATAATTAGACTACCTCAGAGTGAAATGTTCTATTTACCACCATAAACACTGTTTTTTTGTGAAACAAATTAAACCAATAACAAAAAAATCTTTAAATGGTTTTAGGAAGGATGGATTCAAATCGAGTAGAGGTGGTTTTAATTTATTTTTTACGCAGTCTATTTTACACAGAAGTGTTTTATTTTGGTTAAAAAACATAATATTTGTATTCTTATTCTCTAAATACATGATACATATTGTAATGATAAAGCTAAATGGGCTGTCCCAAAGATAAAACATACAAATAACAGAGGAACTAGGGTTCAATATTCTCAATATTCAAAATTTATACATCATCAATAATTGTTTTTGAAATAATGTTTGCCGTATGTTACTTCGCAACACATTATTTTTTTTAAATAAAGATAAGCAATATGTTCTGTTATATTTTAATGTCATTTTTTGACAAATTTTGTTATACATATAAAACTACAATAGAAAATTCTAAAGTACACAGTGAGTTTTAATTTGTCAAACATGTTGAGTTCAAAATACAAAATATAGTTTAAGTTTAAATTCTTACCAATACCTTCATTTCCACTGGGCAGACTTGTATGATCAAACCTTGGACCTCCAGTAACCTGTGTGACCACTTTCCAGCCAGTTCCATTCTCTGAACATTGGTTCATTTTGCACATAACTCCGTCAGAAAAGCCACAGTACAACAAAAAGGCAACGGCTGAGCCTGTCGGAGTGAAAAAAATGAAGGCAGTGATTTCATTGTGATGTAGTATTCACTGTTTAGAGGTATCCTCTGAACACCCCATGAAACAAGACGGAAAATGTGTGAATGAAATGAGGCAACTGTAAAGATATTGCTGATGAGTATATGTTACAGAATTCAAGCAATGGTCAATTTACCAGAAAGGTTAAAAAGAAAGAGCAGACAGAGTGGAGTGGACCAAGACAAGTTTGAAATGTGATTTGTGACAGATGTATAGCTGCAAGAGTGAAAGGGAAGGGTTACAATATTGTTGTGAGACCTGCTATGACGTATAAGTAAGTTTGTAAATGGTAGCAATAATAAAAAGACTGGAGACAGAACTGGAAGTGACACACACACACACCCACACACACACACACACACACACACACACACACACACACACACACACACACACACACACACACACACACACACACACATATATATATTTATATATATCTCAGGATTATATTTGAGTTAGTAGAAAGGAAAACTGAGATGGCTTTGAGAGGTTCAGGGCCCTCATGTATAAAGGGTGTTAGGGCATAAAAAAGTTGTTATTTTAATTCTCACTAAGAAAAAAAGCTTGTCAGCTCAGCAGATTAATCCAGAACAGCTCACCTGTGATGATTCCTCAGGCCTACAAGATGCAGAAAATAGATTTGTTCATAAAAACATAGCTGCGTAAAGTTGTGCGTAATTTGTGGAACAATTTTAACTGTTGTGCTGCAGGTTGACACCACAAGAAGAATTGGGAGGCAGCGTGTTTTATGGTATCAAAGCAAACTAATTACAGTCAGGTATTTTACAGTAGATCTAAGTTCTACCAAACTCATATTTCCTCTGTGTTTACAGTCATTTATTAAAGACGTGTAAAGATGGAAATGTCTTTCAGCTTCATGCGTCGCTGAAGACAGCAGCTTCACACACGCGCGGGTGCACACATACCCACATATTCAGTTTTCTTTTGCGCGTGTAAAATAAATTTTTACAGTCCACTACTTATTTAGACATTTTTTTCTCTTGTTCTCCATTTAATGCATCATTTTACTGCGTCTAGAAATCATTTCTGATCATGCAAAGAGCAGAATCTAAGCAGAAACACACACGTTGGACACATTTGCATCTATTTTACATACTGTATTTCAATACAGGCGTGTCAGAGGAGAAGTCTCAGGTGCGCTCAGTTCCACGTTTGTTGGGATGTATAAAGGAAAGGTGAAAGTGTGCAGAAACATGCGTGCGCACAGTTTTTTACATCTGAATTTTTTTGTGCCGCGCACTTTTCTAAATTTGTCTGTAAGCCAGCTTTTAGTGTGAAAAAGATAAATGTTTTTGCTTGTATAATCTCAGACTATCTTGATTCTAAATGAGAAAAAACAACTATTGTTCTAACTCATGAAGTTAACTTGAATATTTGAGGAAGAAATATGTTTGTAGCTGTAATGGTGACAACAATAACTGTTATTGGATAGTAGCACATTGTATATACTTTGCCTTACATAATTTCCTCTCCAAATCATAAATATCTTACAATATTTAAGTACTTACTGCATTTGTAGAGAAGGTTCAGCTCTTTAACATCAAGAGGACTCATTTCCAGATTTTGACCAATCACATCTTGGTATTTTGGATCTATAGTTATAATTGTAGACCCATTGCCATTGCTGAATGCATCTTTGCCATAGTGCATCAGTGACCAGTAGTCATACGGGGTTCCATGGGTGGTGCTGACTGCACTGCTAACCTTTTCAAAATTATGTTCTTGACCTAAATAGCAGATATCAAACATCAGTAAAGAATACTGCCAGAAAATCTTAAACTTATTAAAAAATATATTTTCAATACAAATATTACCAACATACTCCTTAAAAGATATGTGAAGGAGAGATTACTCATTTTTAAATTTTGTTTCTTATTATTTTTTACCTTATGTGATTTGGAATATTTTGTTTTTTGCTTGATATTTCTTTATACTAAAACATTTGTCACAAACATCTATTAATAATGCTATTAACCAAGCTAAATTTGTTCAGTTACATTGAGCAAACAAAACACTTTAGTGTCATTTTCAGTTTGCTGCATTACTGTAATTTGGGGGATTCTTGCCATTTTAAAAGTTGCCCCTCATGACAGAGGTCATTCATAAATAGGTGGAATATGTTCTACGTGCCACACAGAGTGAAATAGTGATGAAAGAGAAGGAAAAAAGTGAAGGATGTTCATTAAAAATGAGTACTGAATGAAATGCTAAATCTTAGTATTGACTATTATTTGCCTATTAATTATTTAGATAAGCCAACATGATAAGGGCAAAACAAACAAAGAAAATATTTTTAAAGCAAGCGTCAAACCTGCTAAGATGTTGTTCCAGACAATCTGCACATAATCATCTCTGTCATATCTAGAATGTTCATGGTTGAAGCCAAGAGTGTAAAAAATGATTTCTTCAACAGTGGCAATTAGATCACAGCCGGGTCCAATAGAGATGTTCTGTCCATTGGCAAATATCTGGCCGATATAAGACTGGCACCTACAATAGAAAAAGGAAAACACTTCTTACTGATGGCAATACAGAAATAATAATAATATACTTATTGCCTGACCTCATATATCTAAGGACAAGTAAACTTGTGACCTGTTTTTTCCAAGTAATTTTTGACAGTAGTAAGACAATGTGTGAAATACCTTTTTAGGGAAATACTTTAACAACAAACTCTGACAACAACAGAAAATACACCCGTAAAACACATAACAGCCTTTATTAAATGTGTATATGCTAATAAATAATTATATTATGCAAGCTGCTGAACAAAATGCAAATGTGAATACTGCATGGAAAACTCCCAACAGCATGGAGATTTCAGAAGATTGTATTTTTACTGATTTATACTGGAAACATTAAGTGCAAAACAACCAACAATGTTATAGTATAATAAAGAGGATTTGTTACAACTGAACCATGATCCAATCACTAAAAAAAACATGAAATCAAATAAATACTCATGTTGCTTAATTCAATTATGTGCTTAACTGATAAAAGTTTGCTTTTGTTTATGTTTGTACTTGCCTAAAACAAATTAAAGAAAAAAAACAACAATGAAACTAATACATACCCGTCTAAATTCTGGATGTTCAGGTAGTACAGCTCAGAATTTCGTACTTTAAAGTCAATGCAGGACTTCACTCTGAACTGGTCAAATGCTCGCATGATGACTCCTTTAGCGTTCAGGTCTTTTATTTTTATTGTAAGTAGTGAAAAAAATAACATGAAACAAAAACAAATGATACTTTATTTCAGATTTATAGAAAATACTACAAGATTATCTTATCAAAATTTGCATTCGAAATGTTCCAATTTAATCTTTTATTTTTTTTTTTAATATGCAAGTTTTTGTGACAACAGCTTCTTTTCGATTGATATTTGAAGAAGTTTACATTCTAGTTTATAAACAGTTTACATTTACAGACATCTGTCAGCAATGCAAACTCTTACATAACATAATTCAAAAATGTACAAAATATTTTGTTATAAAGAAAAAACAGTATACCAAGACTTTTGTCCAACACATAGGAAATTGGAGATGTCCAGAGTTTGGTCTCATCAATAATCGTACTACGAGAGTTTTTGATCTGAGGCAGATATGACATAAAATATGTGAGACATAAATATGATTTAGTACTCCACAAGTTCAAATACAATTTATTGTAGAAACAAACTTACCCGTTGATTATTGAGATATAAATCTGAGAAAAGAACATAGAATAACAAAAGAGTTACCTGAAAATATACTGTCAAATATGGAGTCCACACAAATATCAAATATCTATTTAAGGAAAAAAAATCACCTCCATTTGGACGTTTCATCTGTTCACCAATACCTACAAAAATTCACATTTTCCTTGTTAATTCACATTCATTTATAAAAAAAATATTTTAAATATCTGTTGTAATCAATATTTGGGAAAGCAAAAATCAAATAATGGGATTTACCTCCTATCTCAACTTCTGGATTTATTGAAGTTATATTGACCTGTTTAAAAAAAAATAAAAAATCAGTGTAGTTATTGTTCCTTGGAAACAATTTAGCTAATAAAAATAATTGCTACATTTTTTTTGAAAGTTCGTTGTCCACACAAAAAAATCAAAGCTGAATGTTAAGCATGTACTCTGCGTTACACAGTTTTTTAAAAACTTTGTCTTCTTAAACAGTATAAGGACAGTTAATGTCAAAATAATAATAATAATAATAATAATAATACCTTTTAGACAATTCCTGCTATAATTATTGTGGTTTATTTTTATTTGAAATATGTTATCTAATAATAGATTTAAAAGTCAAATGTTTTAAAATAACACACAATAAATAAAAATACTTACGATGGAGTTGGAGAAAACTGATGAAACTGCCAAGTTTATCATAAAGAGAATGCAGCCTTTCACCTCCATGGTGAGTCCCTTGTGAAAATTTTCATGAAGAAATATCAAATTTATTAAAATATTTATTATTTGCCTTCAATTTACTATGTATTTAACTTAATTTCAGATTTATTGTAATTTCTTACCTATGCTGACAGCAACTGATTTTCCTCTTCAAATAAGATGCTCAGCAGCTTCAGGGAGGTTTTAAGTTAACCGTATATCGTCATCGCAGAGAATCAGCTGGGAGTCAGAGTTACAGGTCAAATAGATCTTTTATCAAACACTTTTCTTTTTTGATACAGGTTGATTATCTTCCTCATTCATTGTCACGCACTTCATGATTCATGATCGAGAGAGAGAGATTATTTCTGGAGAGCAAACGTTTACTACCTACTTTAAACCCATTTTACTTGTACAATAGTTGACAGTCCTAAAGAATCAGGTAGCTCTGACTTACACAAAACATATTATCTGTAACAAACAAACATGCTATTACAAGGTGGAAACTTTTTATCAGGGCTGCCAACTTTTTAAAAAACGTAAGAGATGTGTGTAGAGCAGTAATCAAAACCACTGTGTATGTGTTCAATTATACAAATAAAAACACAAATCAGTTTAAAAAAGCGTATTAAACAAGCAGCTTTTCATAAAAAACAAAGCAAATGTTAAGCAAGAATAAACAACCTCCTAAGTAGCTGGCACAGTTTTTTTTTTTTGTAGGTCCTGCTCCCTCTCCTCCTCTTCCTTGCTTTTCATCTGCTAATAACAATAACAGCAACAATCATACATTTATAGCACTTTTGCAAAGAATTTAGGGTCATAATACAAATACACAACTAAAGCTCTACACACACACACAACAGTAGATGAACTACTCAGCGAAATGTATTTTTCTTGAACTGGTAAAAGTAGCAATATATTAATGTAGTAACAGAAGAAGAAGACAGATTATTACTTGATATTAGGGGAACCAGCCGAGTGTGAAGCAGCCGGGTGTGGATCAGTGCCTCCAAATCCGAGATCATGGTCTTGGGCCAGAAAATAAGGTGTACTCTCTGGGTCGGGAAAGGGATGTCCTGCTCCAAGTGGAGGAGTTTAAGTATCTCAGGGTCTTGTTCACGAATGAGGGAAGAGTGGAGCGGGAGATCAATAGGCGGATCGGTGCTGTGTCTACAGTGATGCTGGTGCTGTACCAATCTGTCATGCGAAGCAAGAGCTGAGCCAAAAGGCAAAGGTCTCGATTTACCAGTCGGTCTACGTTCCAACCCTCATCTATGGTCACAAGCTTTGGGTAGTGACCGAAAGAACAAGATCGCAGATACAAGCGGCCGAAATGAGTTTCCTCCATAGGGTGGCTGGGCTCTCCCTTAGAGATAGGGTGAGTAGCTCAGTCATCCGGGGGGGACTCAGAGTAGAGCCGCTGCTCCTCCACGTCGAGAGGAGCCAGTTGATGTGGCTTGGGCATCTGGTTAGGCCGCATCCCTGGTGAGGTGTTCCGGGCACATCCCACTGAGAGGAGGCCCAGAGGAAGACCCAGAACACGCTGGAGGGACTATGTTTCTCAGCCGGCCTGGGAACGCATTGGGATTCCCCCGGACGAACTGGCCCAAGTGGCTGGGGAGAGGGAAGTCTGGGTCTCTCTGCTCAGGCTGCTGCCCCCGCGACCCGACCCCGGATAAGCGGAAGAAAATGGAGGGACGGACGGATTAGGGGTGCACCGATTCCAGTTTTCTTGCCTATCTCCGATCTTTAAAAGTCTGACCTGCCGATTTCAATTTTGGCCGATACTGATTTTTGTAATAGCTGACACTGTCAGATGCTATAAAGTTACAATACAACTTCAATGTTCAAATGATATTTTACTGAAATATTTTAAGGATCGGCCGATCTCTCAAAAGTAAGGAAATCAACGCCGATAAATCAGCCGGCCGATTTACCGGTGCACCCCTGCTTGATATGTTTTCTTTTACAACAAAGAAAATATGTCTTTTTCTAGACAGTCAGTATGCATTGATTTTAATTTGTTATTTAAGCATATTTAAGATTTCTGCAGGTATGGTGTGACATTTCTGAAGTACTGTGTTTAATGCTCTGTAAGCCCTGAACACATTCACAAACGCATATAATCTAAGTCTGGGATGATGGTGCATGTAGACAGCAGATAACCTGTTGCTGCTGGGTCTGTGTCATCACTGGGCATGTCCTTATGTTACACGTCACGGGTTTCGGTAAAAAACATGGAGTGGATTTATATCAATACATGTGTTTTTATAATAAAAAAAAAGTGAGTTTGTGGCGTTTGTCAGTTCTCAGCTTGAGAAATTGGGAGTGTGGCGTGAGAGCGTAAAGACTAAAGATGGAATAAATGGCTCTTTGAAGGGATCCGGATCTTGAGGAGCCATTTGTTTCATAGAGCCATTCAAAAGAGCTGTTCAGTTTTGAACAAGTTACGTCATCACGTACAGTGACGTCATCACATTACGTGGGTGGAACCATGTGTTTTGTCAAATGGAAACCCTCTCTCCCTTTCCCCGTGAGCTGCTGTACTCCAATGCTCTGCCTGTTTTCTGTGGAAAAACTAAGCAGGAGTGATTTAAGGATGAAAAAATTAAGATTATATGAGAAAGAAAACAAAACAAACTGCTCGTTACTGCTGGCGACTTAGCTCCTATTGTTCGTTGTAAAGAGCCGTTTAAAAGATCTGGATCATTTGTGAACGTCACATCTCTAGTGAAGACCCTCAGATGAGAGTCTCACGTCCAATGCGTGACAGTTGGCAGCCTTGTATTTATGTTTGGAGTTTGCTTATTTTTACCAACCACAGAATAGGTTGTTCTTTGTTCCAGTTTTCTCCTTAAAAACTTCCTCTTTTTGTGTGTGAAATTTGTTTTGGACGCACAAGAACTTAAAACGAGTTGAAAATGGTTACTTTATTCCAAAGACACAAGCATTTGTGAACATTTTCATAGGGTCAATCTGCCTCAACACAGTCAGGAACCTTAGTGAGGGCAAAGAGCTGGTCAGTGTTCCATGGCCAGGATGAAACATGGACTGTTCCTCCATCGACTGGACTCTCTTCTCTAGTACCCCTGAATAGATCTTACTGAGGAGGCTAAGGAGAGTTATGCCACTCGAACTGGAACATACCCTCCGGTCCCACCTTTTTGAAAAGGGTAACCAGCACCCCAGTCCCAGTGTAAAGTCGTGGCAACCAAGACAGCCCCACAACATTCAGAGCTTTAATGAAATCAAGGCAGATCCGGTCCACCCCCGGCACCCTGCCACCGTGCTAATTTTTAACTACCTCAGCAACTTCAGCTCTGGTTATGGACAAACCGACCCTGAAGTCCCTGGACTCAGCTTTCTCCATGGAAAAAGTGCCAGTGGGATTGAGAAGGTTTAAGGAATATTCATTTAACCTCCAGAAACCAACACTGGTTGAGGTCAACAGCACCCCACCTTCAGTGAACACAGCAAAGTGCTCCTTTCTTCACCTCAGCCGCTGGATGGTTTGTCAGAATCTTCTCTGAGCCGATTGAGAGTCTCTATCCAAGGCCTCACCAAACTCCTCCCACATCCGAGCTTTCGCCTCAGCAACAGCCAGGGCTGCGGCCCACTTGGCCTACCTTTACTCTTTAACTACCTCCAGAGTTATACCAGCCAACAAGGCCCGATAGGACTCCTTCAGCTTGACAACCTTCCTAGTCCAGGGTGTCCACCATCAAGTTCAAGGATGGCCACAGCGAGAAGCACTGACTACCTTGCGGCCACAGCCTGAACAATCGAGGTGTGTAACATGACCCACTAGGACTCATTGTCCCCTGCCTTGGCTGGGATGCAGTTAAAGTTTTCCTGAAGGCAACTTCCTTATTTTTATATAATACTGCAGGTATGGCCAGTCCATAAGGGCAGGTGGGGCAATTCATTCCCCCCACAAAATAATTCCTCTTAATAAACAATGTAAATTGATTATTTACTTAGCTTGCCATGTCTTGTTTTGTTTTATGTATTTTTCAACTATTTTGACAATTTTAAACAGGGGCGCCTGCAGGATTTTATTGGAGGGTACGCACAAACCCATCTATCTGACGCACACATGCCACATGGGCACGATGCACATGGCACAAAAAGAGCAATTTGGCACCGTGCCAAGTCCTGACCAACACATGCCACAGGAGCGCGATGTGCACCAGTCCCAAAGCTGCACACATTCGTCCCGCTTTTGACTCGTCACATTACGAAGTCAAAAAGAGAAAAAAAAAATATCAACAAATGTTAGCTATTTAGTGGCTGCCGTTTGCAACATTACATCCTTATTTCTGTCTGCGTCCTTTGCAGGAAGAAGAGAGAAGGAAAAAAAGGCAGAAGCATCAGATCAGTCAGAACGCACCGCGGCCACTGTGTTTAACACTATTATTAATTAAAAAAGGGGACAAATATGGATTTGATTTATGCAGACTAGTGGAAATTATGTCAAAATGCAGCAAAACAGAGACTGGGAAAAGGGTGAAGTCAGTGAAAGGTGATTCAGACTTTTTTTTCTTTTTCTTTTTTTTGAAGGGGAACAAGACGTGAAGCGACGCTGTTAAAGTGAATCACTCTAGAAACTTCAGAAAGCTGCCTGTCAATCTATAAACATTTTCACAAACTCAACGATCACCTCCTGACTGATCAGTCAGTAACCAGGTGGTTAACAGTTACCTGTGGGAGAGGTGTAGCTGCGGAGGTGAAGGCAGAGA
>JARVJO010031094.1:0-10336 GCA_031762555.1 Cynodonichthys magdalenae | reverse complement strand
TCCCCGGGCCGGGATTTGATCCGGCGACCTTCTTGCTGAGAGGCAACAGCTCTACCAACTGAGCCACCATGCCGCCATACTCATACATTATTTTATCAACTGAAATTATGAAAATGTTATGATTTGGTTGATAATATTTTTGCTGGTTATGTATAAGGCTCATAAAAATTGATTACTTTTAAACATCTAATCAAACTTTGTTAAGAGGGACTAGAGATGTTTATAAAACTTAAAACAAACTTAAAGGACAGATGTACTTCAATCCATGGAATAAGATTGTGGAATAATCTGGAAAGTGATTATAAAAATCCTGGTTCAGTGTATTTGTTTAAGAGAATGATATAAGTTAGTTTGTTAAAGAAATATGAAATTGTATAATGAGTATTCATGAGAACTGCTGTTTACGGAAGCCAAGAGCAGCCGTTTTCTGCATATAAATTTTTCCCATGTTTTTTTTGTGAAAAAAAGCACAGTTTTGTCAAGATAATGAGTTGTGTTTTTTTGTGTATCATTCAGTAACAATGAGGACGGCCTGATCCCAGCAGCTGGTCATCGATAAAACTTATATCAGCAGAATCACTGTATAAATGCCTGCTGATCTGCAGTTGGTCTAGCTGTCTCCTTAAATGATGAGGGCTGATCTGAAAGTTATCAGTACAAGACAAATTGCAATTTCAGCCTATGTAATGATAAAACAATGTAATGGTTAAAAAATAGTAAATGAATGAATGAAAAGGTAAAGTGTTAGTGTCTGATAGAGGAAGAAGAACAGTCAGAGTCTGGTGGAAATTTAGTTTCTAATGAGGTGTAAAAAATAAACTTGGAGATTAATTTTTACGTTTTGTTTTTATTAGTAGGGTTCAAAAAGGTACTGTAGCTTACAACCATCAGTGTGTGAATGGGTGAATGTCTGAAGTATAAAGCGCCTTGGGTCCAAGTGGATTTTTCTTTAAGTGGCTTTACAAGTTCAAGCCATTTACCATTTTACCATTTACAGGATCTAAAGGAGGTGGGCTACAGTGATGTTTGGAAGTTTGTGAACCCTTAAGATATTTTCATACTGCATAAAGATGACCTTTATATCATCAGATTTTCACACACATCCTAAAAGTAGATGAAGATAATCAGTGAAACAAATGTTACTCAAATAGAACCCCTGCTCCTTGATTTTCTGAGGGAAATGATCCTATCTCACATAACATTTAAAATAGGACTTTTAAATTTTTTGTGTGTTATACATCAGGGGTGTCATACTCGTTCTCATTTCATTTAACTTCAACTAAACAGAAATCGTCAAGTTCCTTGTCTCATTGCTACAACTGAGCACCACTAACAAACACTAACTGAGCTCTACCTGGTATTTCCTGCATAGAAACATTGTTTTAACATGTTATCTTATGAACACTGAAAAGTACTACAGGTAAGACTGACTGAAATAAATAAAACAGAAATACTACTGATAATATGAGTTTTACTTACTGTTGATTTGTGGTGAGTACTTCCTGAATTGTGAACTCTCACACTTTCCCACAGTGAAGAAATTCCTACCTCCCAGGACAGCTGAGCCACATCAAAAGAAGGAAGATGATATCACTTGTAAAATCTCTATTTTGCTGCATTTGCTGGCTACTTCTGAACCCTGTGCACCTCTACTAAGTGGTGGGAATGTTGTCATTTCACTGGTGAAATAACTGACATGCATTATGGGAGACGTAGTCTACAGTCAATACTAGGTTTAAAGCAGCATGCATTCATTTTAGGACATTAATTTTTCTTCAAAGCTCTTGCAGGCCACATAAAATGCCACATTTGGTCTATCGGCCTTCCATTTGACACACATGATACATGTCTGGAGGTCATGTCTGGTCTGGGGTAAAAAATGGTTCTGTTGTTTTTCTGGTTGGAGCTGTTTTATGACAGTTTCTGATAAGGTGTTGAATATTGGAGTTTTCTCTTGGAGCTTCAGTTATAGTTTAGTTCTGTGAGTGAACTCCATGAGTGACTCCACAAATGTTGCTCTGGATATAATCTTTGGTAAAATGATCCACTGATTAGCTTACTTTTTGCTTTTGTTTGTGATCTTCTGTTCATTTCTACGGTGAACCAGACTGACTCTATTAATTTTCCCAGCTCCAAGCATAAACAACTAAAGTTTTAGTAGTACATGTTTTCCCTAAAAAACTATTATTTACCTGTGGTTAGACAAAATCCTACCTGTTTTATTTACCCATTAACAGATTTACACCGGCTCCTAAAAATAAAGAACAGATGTGATCAATAGTAGCTCAGTAATGAATACATAACTTTAGCTTCTATTCTTTATTTTAAGGAACAGCTGGTAATCCTGTAAAAATCGTGTTTTCATCAGTGGATACCCAAACAAGATGACTTTTTCTGGTTTGAAAACTATTCGTTCTCAAAAACAAGCTAGTGTGACAGTTTTATTGTTGACTACATTAGTCAACAATAAAACTATATCTTTACATGACACAGTTAATTTGTTGCTGTTTGCTCAACTGAAATATATGTTTGTCTTACTTTTCTGAGCCTGTTTAGTTCATACTCATTCAGCCTTGTTTGATTTTTATGTTTAGAACTAATGAGACAAAATATTTTACTGACAGGAAAACAGTTTCACAGCCTGTGATTCTGTTTTCCGTTAAAACCAGTGGTTTCCTTCAGTTTTTAAAAATGTTCCTCACTCAACAGAGACATGAAATGTGCAGTCTAAAACCTCTGAGCTCTGAATGACAGCCCAGTCTCAGTCAACATCTGAAGATTTCCTACTGAGCAACTGTATAAACTGTACCTGAGTGGAACAAGTTCAGTAAGTTTCATTTGTCTGTCTGTTGGCTCCAGAGCACTGTGGACTGATCTGCAATGATGTAACAGTCAAATGCTTTCCTTCAAAATGAAGATCTGGTTTGACCAGTCCGGTCAGGCAAAACAAAGCATTGGCATAAATCAGAGAGAGCAACGCCTCCTCAGATATGCCCGCATGTTTCTTTTACAAAGATATTAATATCGGAGTTCATTCCTGCTCAGTCAGGAAATGGGCTTAAATGTGTTTGTTTTAGCAAACTAAATCACGTGGTTGCAGATAGTAATAATCTGGGTCTGTAACATTACTCAGCACAGCCACACCCTAACCTGTCTAACACAAGACAGGAAATACTCACAGCTGCTTGAAACTCAGAGCCACGTTCATGAGCTCAAAGACATCACAACAAACTGTATACGACAACAGAGTAAGAATTAAAACTCTGCTATATATATGCACATCACATGTTCCTCCTCATGCCACAGTTTCAGACTGTGAGAGGAAATGACTAATTTGTAGCCATTTAGGTCAAACCGTTACACACAACCAGTTGCTGCAGGGTGAACATTGCATGATTGAGGACGTGTGACATGGGATATGACGTCAGTGCATACATGTTAAGTCGTACGTATTGTCTGTAATTTACATGGATTTTTACTCATTTTGCAGGTATACAGATGTATAGAGCAATCTCACAGATGTTTTCATGTTTTACAGATTTTTTTTCAAAAATTCAGTTTCTAATTTATTTAACATGTTAGACCTGGTAGGACATTAAAAAACAATAAATAACAATAAATAATGAACAAATATAATAATAATAATAACCATAAATAATAAATACATAGTAAATAAAGAAAAGAAAATAAATAGGCGGCTCAGTTGGTAGAGCTGATGCCACCTAGCAAGAAGGTTGCCGGATCAAATCCCGGCCCGAGGACCTTTCTAGAGTTTGTATGTCCTCTCCGTGCATGCGTAAGTTCTCTCCGGGAACTCCTGCTTCCTCCCACACATCAAAAACATGACTGTCAGGTTAATTGATCATTTCAAAATTGTCCCTAGGTGTGAGAAAGTGAATGGTTATTTGTCTCTATGTGTGGCCATGTGATGAACATGCGACCCGTCCAAGGTGTACCCCGCCCCTCACGCTATGACGGCTGGATATGGGCACTAGTCACCCACGTGCCCCTGAAAGAAAGAAACGGGTGTAGATAATGGATGGATGGAAAATAATAAAGAAATAACCATGTTCCAACCAGCTCTGCTGCTAGAAATAATTTCTGTCCTACATTTCTTCTGCTTTATGCTGCAGGTGCTGTCATCTCCGTGGCCAACAGAATTAAAAAAGTTCTTCATGTAGCGTTAGAGGCCACCCTCTGAATATGTGCTGTGGATGACTCTCTGCTACAATTATGTACATTTGTTGCTCATTATCTGTTAAACTGATTGACTTAAAGCTTTTTTATATTTGATGTGGTAGAACTTAGTTTGCTCCAGACAGAAATCTTTTCTAGAGAAAAAGTTTGTTTTTTAATTTCTATTTAAATCTGTCCAATGGTTCATGAGATATTTAGTTAAGCTGACTACATCGCAGTCTGTTAGTGCTTGACATTTGTATTAATAATCATTTTCAGCTAGATGTAAAAAGGTGTAAACCTGACTGTATTAAAGTCATATTTGTAGTTTTAATGAAGGCTGTAAATCTTCATCCAATCTGTATTTTCTACAGGTTTCATTAAAACAATAACATCTGCAATACTTTATCAAGCAGATTGTTGTTTATGGAGCTTTTATAGTTCTGAATCTTTCATTGTAGTAGTTTTGACCTTTGACCTGTTTTTCCAAAACTTTCAGGAAGGTGTTTTGGACTTGTCGGCACATCAAAACTTAGTTCTCCAGCCTGCAGCTTTTCCTCCCATACCTGTTGCCACTCATAATCACCTCAACTGTCTCCACTCTCCAATCAGCCCTGTTTGTATTTAATCTGCTAATTTCCTCTCCAGCTCCGTCCGATCATTGCTCTTTGTTTGCTCCTTGCTCATGGTTGCTTGTTCCTGCTCCATTGTGTTCTGCCCTGGCTCCCTCCCGTGGTCCTTGGTTTTGTTTTGCTGCCTCGTCAGCAGTTTTATTTAGTAAATATTTCTTCATACGAGCTCGCCTGCCTGCCTGCATTTGGGTCTCAGCTTGTCACTCTTCATGTCACTCTAGTACTCTGCTGTATCTTTGGGAACAAAGAGGCTTCTTTCATGTGAGAGGAATTGCTAATGGCTTGAAGACAGTATCACAGAGCCATTCCCTAAACAATTAAAACATCTTGTCAAGTACCAGTCAGTGTGTAGGTGAAAGTGCAACCAAATCCTTTCTTATATCAACAATTCCAAGTAACAGCTAAAGATATAGAAACTCAGTTACACATAAAAGAATATGCTGGGGCAGAAGTGGGGTTTCTGTGGAAGACTTTAAATATTCAATATCTTACCTGTTGTTGATCAGTCTTAGTTGGAGAAGTAGTTTGAATTCAATCAGACTAACAAGCTGACAGCTCGTCCAAAAACAGCTGAGACCAAAGAATGATGCTTTAAATAAATAATTACATTTTAAAGTTTTATAGTGATTCATGTAAAACTATTTTATTAATCTGAATAAAATTTGTAATTAATCACCTGAATGCAGCAGTAAGTTTTAAACAGATATAGTTGGTCAGTGTCTTACCAATGTTCCGTCTGTAAACAAAAGATAGTTATGTTCTATGTCTGATGTAAAGGTACCACTTTCAGGGGTGTAACCAGGAAGAGACTGAAGAGATTAAAATGTTGATGTTTTTTAGGAGATTAGGAGTTTTTGCAGAGTCTCTGTTCAGATCCAGTGTTTTATTTGGGTTAAACCAAGGTCACTGGTGCCTGTGGTGTGCATTGCTGAAACTGATTGGAGTCAGAGACAAGAATAAAGGTTTTGAGAGAAATCCAGTGGATTCCTGCATTTATTCGAACATACCATTTTGAACATCGCATTTTTTATTCTACAAATTTTTATCATGCAGTCAGTTTCATATTAAACAGGTTTTCACACAGAATCCTGTTATTTACAAATCTGATTAAATTAAATACATTTTTCTGCTAAATGCAGTAGGATGAAATTTATTGAGTAAATGTTTTAAATGATTTATTCAATTTGAGAAAGCAGAACTAAAACATATACCTTATAGCTAAAAATAAATGAATGATAGCTAAAAGCGAAAAGTAGCAAAATACTGGCTAAAAGCTAAAACAAGCAGAATGGTTGCTAAATGCAAGCAAGACAATAAAAGCAGATGTGTTCAAACTGGAAACATATCAAATGCTTAATCTGTAAAAATATACCCCAAACTGGAGAACTTTAGAATTTCATGGCAGCAACGAGCCAAAATAAAAACAAGAGGGGCCAAAGTTCATGTCTGAAGAAATCCTGTTTTAACTAGTCAAAAAGTAGCAATTACATCAGTACTAATGTAAAAATGATTTGAACCCATTGAGACTCAGTGTTTATGGTGCTGTCCACAAGAAGAGTCCAGCTGACTCCTGGCAGGTGGTTAGTAGTATAAAAAAATAGATTTTATTAAAAAGAGAAATAATAAAACAAAACAAAAGCAAAGGTGACAAAGATGATATAATCAAATTTGTTGTCTCTGTTCTAACTTTTTAAAGATGTGTTTCTGCCATTAAATTCAAAGCTTCCTATTTTTACTTAATTATTTTTTCTTCACATGGGATAAATTTGCCATGTTTCTTGGTAAATAATAAAACCTCACTTTACGAACATGATGCAGGTATCCTTTGATTTATTTTTAGACTAACAGAGTTTCTTATAACAGATGCAGCTTTCTTATTGTTTCCTTTTTAACTTTTATCTGTCAGGTAAACTGAAACCCTGCCCACATTATCCCAGCTAAAATGTACTGCATTTTAATCCAGGTGGAATGTTCACACAGTATTTTCTTTTAAGTTCAAGTAACACAATAACATTTTTCAAGGGCCCTGTACATTCCTGAAATCTTCTGAGTTTCTGCTGAGCACACCATCATGATGCAGCTTGTATAAACTACACCAGTGAAACTTAAATTCTAATCAGTTGAGGATCGATCTATCTATCTATCTATCTATCTATCTATATAAAAAAAAAAAAAAGGTAGCACAAAAAGTTATGAAATTATTGTTTGGTAAAGGCTCAAAAGGAGAACAAATAACAGCCAAATCAACTGTTTGACAGAGACGATTTGGCAAATTTTTCCTGTGCACAACCCACATAATGCTCATCCCAATGCATGTTCCTTACAAATGTGGCACCAATTAAAAGGGCATTTAACCTTTACAACAATTAAGGACTTATTGTCAAGAAGCATTAATACGATGGTTCTCAATTCCGGTCCTCGTGACCCACAACCCCGCATGTTTTATTCGTTTCCCTGCTTTGGCACACCTGATTTAAATGAACGAGTGATTGACAGGGTTCTGGAGAACTTAAAGACATGCTGAAAAGCAGGGAAACAACTAAAACATGCAGGGTAGTGGGCCACGAGGACTGGAATTGAGAAGCACTGCATTAATACAACAAAGAAATAATCTTTGTGTGTGTGCATGTCAGGTGAACAGTTGGCCGCAGGGAAAGACCGAATGTGGGGTGGAAGAGCGGGTTGGGAGATGATTATTTATTTAATTAGTTAGTTATTTTTATGTCCTACAGGCTCTAAGGTGTAAAATAAATTTGTTTTTGAAAATAAATCAGTGAGTTTGCTCTAAGCATCTGCTTACCAGCAAAGTTCAACCTGACATGTTTGGGCTGGTCCAGGTGTCCTTTTCTACTGTGAGAGACAAAGAAAACATGTTATTGATAGAAGTACGTACAACAAACATGTAGAGGAGAGAGACTAAAGACAGCAGCAGAGTGAGGAAATGTGCTCAGTTTGTGCTCCAGCAGTCTAAGCCTATATCAGCAGAACTAAGGAATAACTCAGGAAAATTAAGCCTAACTATAGGATTTATCAAAAAGGAAAGTCTTGAGTCTAATCTTTAAAGTAGACAGAGTGTCAGCCTCACGGACAGAAACAGAAGCTCTGCCTCCCATTCTACTTTTGGAAACTCTACGAACCACAAGTAACCAGGACTTGCAACTAGACTGGATATCATGACTTTAATAAAGATGCCTGGGCTGGAATATCAAGCTGCCACTGCCAAGAAAGAATAAATATTTCCATGTAACTCAGGATGGGAGACTGTGATGAAGTAATTCCACACAATCTGATGGCTTCTTTACATTTATTGTTTCTTGTGTACAGTGTGTACAGTGTTTGTTGTGACTTAGCTCTATATAAATACACTTGATTGAATTGAGAGATCAAGAAAACATGGTTCACAACATAGTTTTGTAGGTTAGGAGAATTTCTACACAGAGTTTTGAAGATTTTGGCAGCCCACACATAAACTAACACTAACCGGTGCACATACCTGACACCATGCAGCCAAATTTCTTACTCATTGTGTAGGTGTGTGAAGTGAAACCAAATGAACAGGATGAGTGACGATGTGTGCACGTTTATGCAAAGTCTTAAGCTGACGACATCAGTTGTAATTCCAGGTATCAGTTTAGAGTAGCTGTGTAAAGTGGAGCTGGTAAATCCAGTTCAGTATGAATCCAGGTTAATCTGAATCACTCAAAGTAGAAAGATACTTTATAAATCCCTAAACTATGCAATGTCCCAAAATAAAAAAAATAAATGAAGTCAATTCTAAAGTGCAAAACAAATAAAAACAAAAACAAACTGTGTCTAATAATTTCAAAAAGTACAGGATACCCAAAGCCATCAAAGCCAACATAATCTGTATCCTCATTTCATCTTCTCAGTGCTAATGTGAACAAATCAATCTGTAGAGACCATTCAGATCAGTGGTTTCAAACTTTCAGTTTCCAGCCCACAAAATAACAGTTGCAGAAACCTGAGAGATATTACGGATTGACAAATGCAAATTCTGCAGAGTTATTAAACTCTTGACTTGATGGGATCGAATAGTTGTGGAATTGAACCTCCAACTCTCTTATTGGAGGACGACTGCTTTAACTCAGCCACAGCTGCATTAGTGCTGCAGGTTAGAACACTTCTCTGAAACTTTACAAACTTAACTGTAGCTTACCTCTTGGTTTTATTCAGTATGCTCTAAAAATAGTTTCTTTTCTCTCTCAATGTTATTTTAATAGCAACGTCTAAGGGCTGCATCACACAGCAGGATAATGGTGCCAAATTCTGGCCCTTCCAACAATCCTAAGGACGTCCAGATTATCATGATGGCTCTAAAGATAAATCATAGCAGATATTCCTGCAGTGGGTGGTGAGTTAATAGTGATCTAGTCAGCTCGGAAGGACATCGGGACCGCTCCGACCTTAAATCTGGGATATTAAAATAAAATTGAAAATATATTATCCAATTTCCCTCTGGGATCAAAAAAGTATTTTTGAATTAAATTAAACAGGTTTGACTTTTTGGCCTGATATTATCATGAATCAGGAGGTAATGACAGAGTAAGGCAGGAAAGAGGAACAAATACTCAGGAGACAGAAAATTAAGGTAAGTGAGTTCATTTACAGTGTGGACTGGATCAGCTTCAGAACCTGTGAGAGAGGATAAGTTGGTCAGGTTCGGTGGTAAAGTAATGATGTTTTAGGTTGTTTGCATTACTTTTCCAAGGGGACTTGGCTGGTTTATCCAACACTCTAAAGAACAGAAGCTGAACCAGGATCCGTGACAGGTAAGAGTCTTCCAGGACTAGAGAGGAGAGGAGGCAGGTGAGTACTTACCAGAACGGCAGGTGAGTTGAGAAGGGTGTGGCATCAGGTGAGTATTTTCAAAAACTCTTTTCGACAAAACTTCAAAGAGGACTTCTTCACAGGAGCGCCAGGACAACTTGACAAAAAAAAACAAAAGTACTTCATGAGCTTTCTTTAGGAAACATGAATTAGCTTTAGCTTTAGCTTTAGCTTTAGCAGAGATCAATACCTAAAGGTAGTTGATGTTCCAGCGAAGGTCTGGATCACAATGAGCTCCTTATAAAGCTCCAGAAGTCATCAGGGGAAGTGGGTGCAGCTGCCGATAATCTGCTGCCAGGCAACCAGAATGGGAGGAGGAACCACAACTGCCACAGATATCACAGCCTGTGTGGTGTTCACCCTAGAACAAACGAGCTTGCAGCCTGTTGAATCGACGTACAGCCAATCAGAAAGCCAAGTAACGTAAACATGGAGGGGAATCACAGAAGACAACTGTCTTGAATCACCAGAAAGTCTGCTGGATGTTAAGAGTCCTATGGAATTGTTTTTCCTTTTGTAGAATAAAAAAATGGGATGTTCAAAATGGTATGTCTGAATAAAATGCAGGAATCCACTGGATTTCTCTCAAAAGCTTTATTCTTGTCTCTGACTCCAGTTTCAGCTTTAGCAGTACACAGCACAGCACAGGCCTCAGTGACCTTCAGATAAAACCAAACCAA
>JARVJO010031093.1:0-10337 GCA_031762555.1 Cynodonichthys magdalenae | reverse complement strand
TATGGTATGGTATGGTATGGTATGGTATGGTATGGTATGGTATGGTATGGTATGGTATGGTATGGTATGGTATGGTGTGGTATGGTATGGTAAGTCTGTGGCTAAAAGGCTCGGAAATCAAACCAAAAACTTAGACTATAAGACCTCTGCCATGTAAAAAACAACAAAAACAGCAATAAAAGACAATTACCTTCTGAGCAACTCTCAACTCTTGTTTGGTGGATTGAATCTGGTTGCGATATTCAGCTACTTTTAACTGAGCAGCTGCTAACTTTTCCTGCAGAGGTTTGACCACTGGGTTTTCCTGCTTTTTGGAATTGAAATGTTTGAGTTACCATGGTTTAGAATAGATCATTAAAACAACTAAAAAGATACACTTTTGGTTAGTTTACCTCACTTTGTCCAGATGAGCTCTTATCCAGTAACTTTGATTCAGTTTTCTGCCCAGTTTGAGAATGCACCAAAACAGCCTGCAGCTGTACAAGAAAATGTTTCTTTCCAAGAGTTCTGTGCTGAATTGATGCACTTCCATTCAGCAATTTACCTTTAAAATTCTTTACCTCTTTCTCAAGCTCTTTGATTCTGTTGCTGCTTTGCTTGGACTTAATCTTCTGGCACTCAATTTCAGCAGTTAGCTCCCTAATCTTCTTGGAAAGCTCAACAATCTTGGACGCAGCTACAGCTCCTGCAAAGCCTGATGTGCCTAAACAAATAAGTCAATAAATAAATAAATAAAAATAAACATGATGTGAAGCACCTCAACACTAGTCTTAAAAGTACACAAAACTTGTGCCTTTATACCTGCTAAGGCCAGCCTTTCTTCTTCTCTTTTCTTCTTCAGGTGTTTAATCTCAAAATCCTTTTCACTCAGGAGTTTGAAGAGTCGTCCATTTTCATCCTTTAGCTCTCTCACCTGGTCAAGAAGTGTTTGATTTTCATGCTGTAAAAGCCTAAGAAATGTGTTTGAAAAGATAACAATATTTTTTTTTCTTTGAATGTGTTTCTATTTGACGTTTTATTTAAATACAAACATTTATAAAAATTTGTTTCAGCCCAGTTTGACCTACCTGTCATTTTCTGTCTGAATACCTTGCTTAAACAAATCCAAATCATCTTGTGAGTCCCTGCCGTTAGAACCGTCAAGTTCCATTTCCTTTTTTATTTTTTGATGTTCATTCCAATTTTCATCATGCTCCATGATCTGTGATTAAGGTGAAAGGAAAATAAGAATTTTTATAAGAACTTTACTAATATCACTAAATGCTGTGCTAATAAAAGTTAATTTCCTGGAATTTGCATTAATACTTAATTCAGTTTATTTTCATTACTGACCACGGATGTTCATCACAGTATTTTATGTTACTGTAAATTTGACGCCTAATAAAAAAAATAGCTAATGAATGTTTGACTCCTGTGGACCAAACAACAAAACGGATAAAACAAAAGTTAATAATCAACATAAAACTAAAAAAGTAAAAAATGCTGAAAATTGTTCGTAGTGTACTCAAAATAGCAATAAACAAGCATTCCTCAAAAGGTTTCTATTTACTAATTTTATGCCATTTTTTTCACTATACACACCGTATAGTGTGTATACACACACATTAATTACAGTCTGGAAAGGGCTCAAAATGCTAAAACTGGCGTAGCTACAAGGGACTTTAATATTTTAAATCCTCAAGGGTTTAAAACAAAAATAAAACATGACTTACGTTTTCTATCCAAAAATGGTCCTGTGAACAAATTATTTTTACTTCGAGTGCAGTGGCTTACGTGCTTAGCTTTTTGTATCCATAACGACGGCTTTCCAGAAACTTCACGCACAATCTCGCGTGAGCAGAGATACCGCTTTCGCTCTTTCGGGATGCGTCCCTGCGGCGGCCATCTTGCTCAGGCAGGGGTTCTCTACTCCTTGAGCTCTAGCAGGATGTAGAACTAAATAAACGATCAACATTCATGCTTTGTATGTTAATATGGTATCTGGATTATGCAGTTTGTTTGATTTTGTCAGAATTTTATTATCTTTCATGTGGACATTGGGCTGAGTCAAGCAACTACCATGGTTTCTTATTGTTTTATGATAGGCTTCAGGGACTTGCTATGCAATAAGGTTTGCAAATACAAAGTGGATTATTAGGCCTACACATCAAATTATGTTTAAACCCTTTTGCCAGAATCAGTTGTCTTAAATTTAGCCACACTGGTGCTGCAACAGTAGCTGTTCATTACTATCTTAGATTTCTTTGTGCCTAATTTGGCAGGATTAGTCAGTCTTTGACTTTGTTCTTTTTTTAAGCCAGTGCCTAAATTACATGTTTTAAAGAGTACACAATCAAAGCAAACCAATTATGCCATATGGAAAGACCAAGATTGTGTGGCCTGAACTTACTTTACCTAAACATACTTATTTTTAGGTTAGATAAATTGCATGTATGAAATTAATTATCCTAATTCAAAGCAGAGTTATGCTGTGAGATAAGCCATTTCACTTTCAAGTAGACATAGACACCAGGAGGGAGTGCTAAAATAGAGCTTGCTAGTATGATGTTCTTAGATTTGTCAAAACAAAAATGCATTTATTTAATGTGAGGAAACATTGCCATAAACGTTGAAAAAATCACAATTAAAGAACACACCATGGTAGTCATGTCAAATTTGTAACTTTTAAATATTTTTATCACTTTGGATTTAAAAAAATATTGCTCATGTAATTGTTTATGTAATTCTTCAGCATTTTCATAAGTTTTTACCATATTCCAAGAATGCTGTGAGATGTTGACACAGCTTCACAATAACCCAGTGTTTACAGAAATGCAACCATAAAATCATACTGTTTTATGTATGTCTTATTCAAATATTAAAAATCATTCTTAAGTGTGAGTGAGCAGAGCTCCAGAAATTGCACAGTCATGCTTACACAGCTCTGGAATGGTTTTGTGGTGGAAACAGGCAGCAGGTACGTGACTTCCGTGTTCTGGATGGTGTAACTGGAGACATGGCAGAGAAGCTGTACAGTATTTCTTGAACCCAGGGTGATTCTTTGTGTTCACACTAAAGACCTAACCTTCCACAAGGACTTCCAAAAACACATAGGCACAGTATGTGTTTCACATTGTATGACTAAATCTAACAAGTGGCCTGTAGGAAATAATGTCTCAAAACATCACCCAACACTCTTAGTGCACAGAGATAATTTCTTGTGTGATAGGAAAGCAATTTAAAAAATAAATTTTAGTTTAAACTCATAATGGTCACCAAACAAACAAGGAATAAACAGGTAAATCCACTAGAGGAAAACAGTATTTTCTATAGATTTTACTGTCAGTTGGCAATACAATAAAACTCAGCTGTAATCAACAAGTTACAGCAAGTATTTGCAGTGACTGAGAACTTCTGAAGGGATTCAAACATGGTCAATGGAATAGGGTCTTTAAACCCAGAAACTGTATGTTCCACTGTGTATCCCAAAAACAAACAAAAACAAACATCTCAAAGTAATTTGTTGTACCACATTTGGAGTATGGCCACAATGCTGTGACAAGTAAAACAAAAACATATATAGGGTAAAACCTTATCATTGATAAACTAAGAGGGATGCACTTCAGAAAGCCACACCTTTAAGTCGTTTTTAAAAATCAAGAACTTTTATGCCCTGATCATAAAAGCATATAAAAATGACACATTCTTCAGAAATAAGGCAACTCTTCCAAAATTTTAAGCAGTCCACTTATATTTAAAATAATTTTGGTGCAACCAAGTTTGCCTTTATTTATCCACATTAAAACAGCATGCATCAAACCACAGTTTAAGTCTATCATCCTGATTGTTACAGGATATTTGTTCCAGCTTACAATGAATTGAAATGTAAATGATAATCTTATTTAATAGGGAGTCACATATGAACTTTTTCTGCCAGATATGTTTGAATATGACAGTGAGGAAGAGTAGAACTGGCTGTACAACTGAGGAAGATTAGCAATGTCATGCTGACAATCACACCCCACTGGTATTTTTGTCTGTACATGTCAGTTCTACTGCAGTGATGAAACACTTACTGAATACTCATCTTCCAGAAACAATAGCTGATATTGTATGAAACTTAAATGCTACAAAGCCATTGCATCTTATTTATTAGCAAGTCTCTCAAAGAAACCAGAATAAAATGAGTTGGTGAGAGCAGAGTAGTTTATTGGATGGATAAGAAAAGGTGAAATTAACAAATCTGTACTAGTTCTACTTTAGAGCTGAAACTTGAACCGTTGACTGTTTGGTCTAGCTGTTAGGAGTGTACTTATTCTGCCAAAACGAAGACATTATAATCTTAAACTAAAAAAAGGAGATATGTTCTATATCACACACACAAATAAAAATCAGCTTTGTAAATATCTTTACAAACGCATCACAAAAACAAGTTTTACTGCATTTGCCAAGCTAGTACACAGTTGAAAGGGTGTACCTCAGTTTATTGTCTCATGGATCTATGAAAACAAAATTGTGAAAATATGACAAATACTGAAAAATTACAATAAACTTGTTACAATACATTACAGTAACACAAGTGAATAAAATCCTTTTACAAATTCTTTAACAAGAAATGCTATCAAGTTTGTCCTGCGTCCATGTGGTGACCGTACATGTATGTTTTAATATGCTATAATCTGCAATATGACAAAATTCACTAAAGCTGTCTTTAACATGACATCTCAAACTAAATCTGAAAGCCAAATCCTTTGGTGTCCTGACTTAACTAAAATAACATTTACTAAGAAGCAATTGTTTTTATTAGGCAGAAAAAAACCACAATTACATAATATAGTTGGTAATAGAAAATAAAACAGACAAATAAATATGAATGTTGGACAAGTCAAACTTAGCCTTAGCTTTCCCATACATAAACAATTTTAACTGCTACACTTCCTTTTTTTAAAAAAATATCACTCACACACCATCAATATTGGCACCTTCCAAACACCCAACCAGCTGTGTTTGCAGTCACAAACACAAAGTGCCAAATTAAGCACTACAAAAAGTCTTAAATACAAAAGTTAGGATGTGGACACTGGTACATTGTGTAAAAGGAGGAAGTGCCATTATTTGTTTTTTTAATTAATTAGCTTCTGATTCCACACCTAAATATGATAGTTCTAAAGGACACGTTTTTATAAAAGTCCATGTTCATTTGTGTTCTCCTCCTTTCTGCTCCTCACGGGGTTGTTTAATGTACTGTGTGTACATTGAATACAGGACTCCTAGAAAACAAAAAAATAAGTTACATAGAGACTCTTACAGCTATTTAAGAACAATTCAGAAACAGATGCAGCTAAGACTTTATAACTGACGACATTAAGTTTTCTGTAATACAGAAACTTGAAGTAGTTTTAGTCAAAATCAAAACATAAGCAACAAAACTGTGCATTTAACCATAATGTAGTCTCTCAGATACCAGGGGGAGCACAATTAAGCATACAGAATTGTCTCAGTAGTACCATTTAGGAGCATTTCAGGACAACCTACCAAAAAGGCTGGATCATGAATAAGAAAAAAAAAAAAAAAGTATCTACTTAGCAATATGTGGACTACTTCTAAAACGATCAGAAAATCTACTGTAAGTCAGATTTGAACCTGATCCGTCTGAACAATACAACTCATCTGCAAATGCATCAAAAATAATCTCTGAAATGTAGATTCTGTGTGTGAAAATTAAGAGTGTTAAAAACCTGAATGAGTGGCACACATCATCACATGATCTATTTTTTTCTGATATTGTGCTCAAACCACAATCACATTCTGACAAAACTGAGATTTTAAGCTAACATTCTTCAAGGTTTATTTTGAAAATCAATTAAACAGCTAGCTCCTTTTATGCTAAACTGTTTTAAGAAAACAGCCTTAAACCGTTGTCAAGTTGGATATCAGCAAGCTACAGTTTGTTATACTGCTGTGTTTTTGCTTTCCATTCATTTTGTCACCCAGCTGTCTGGTTCTCTTCTGTGTGTTATCTATGAGTGTGTCAAATAATAGCAAAAAGGGAATGTGTGGAGGAGCATGAACCTGTTTGGGTGTAATTAGATGCAACAGACGGTCACTAATGTGAAACAAACAGAAAGTACATCCCTGTTTGTCTTTATGGTGACTCGAAGCCCACGGCTCATGCTGTTCTTCCTGAAGACAGTGTTTCACTACAGACGTGAGCAGAATTCAACAGGAGGGGATCAATTTTCAGTGTTGTGTTTGCAAGCAGCCAAGAAAAAAAAAAACTGTGGCATGCTTTTATGTCTGAGAAAAGTCTTAAAATACACACAGCTGTAGATATGTGAAGTTAACCAGTCAGGATGTCACAGCATTTTTGCTGAGGCCCAGATAGCCTACGCCTGATTTAATCCATGGCTGTCATCAATGGAGCAAACACCTGTATGACCTTCATCACTGCTGTTTTAGCTTACTGAATCAATTACATCCTGCATAATGAAAACTGAAAACCTGAAAGAGTCGGTTATGGTTGCTGCTGCTCCTGTTTGCCACATGGAAAGGCATCAGACAGCTCAATGCAACTAAGATTAGAAAAGGGACATTTTGTGATACATACCAACTGTCATGGCTCCGACCACAAAGCCCTGTGCAGCTACACGCATGTGGATCAAGTGCACCGACATTTTTGTATCACCTCGAGATTTCATTTTGTACAATTGGTGTCCAACAATTGCAACGAATCCAGCAATTCCTAGAATGGAAAAATACATGAAATTACAACATCAGCCTACAGAAATGACTCAAATCAAAGTAAAATGTTACTAAAACAAAAAAGTATGCAAGTCATTCTTACAAAACAAAAAAAACTAAGTCAATGAAGTTACACTAAGTTTTTTATATACTCAGATTTGTTAGCAGTAAGGTACACAATGTACTCACCTATTGGAACAAACGGATTCTCCTTTACCTTCCGCATCAATTTAGAGTCATTATGTTCATCATAAGAAGCCATGTTGACTAAACAAAAACAAGGTCAAACAAGGACTATTAGGGTTTATTCTGGTTCTTTGCCAAATTTAATGCTACATCAGCTATTGCATACAATTATAGCAATATCTTGTATATAAACTGCGTTAGAAAGTTTTGTCATTAACAATTATGATGAAAAACTACTTTTAAAGTTAGACTCCAAATCTAAAATGTAACTCGATTATTTGGTCAGTACATGTACGAAGGTGACGCATGACATGACCAGTCACATTTTAGCCTTTCAAAAACTAACCACTTATATAACTTGCAATAAACCACGGCATCTGTTGTAAAATGTTATCTCTTGATTTTTAACTAGTTATGCGTCGAGGCCGAGCACACACACAGCCCAGAATGAGTAAAAAAAAAAGTTGAAATTATCGACGACATAATGCTTAGAGTTTTTATCAGCCACTACAATTCAATATCGCCATGTAGCGTTGTCAATTTCTTACCCGTGTTGCTGTCTAAGGTCTTCGTAAAGAAATTGTCCGGCGGATTTTGATGCGAGTTTTCTGAGCTAGCTTGCACGCATTTAAAGGAAGTCATATACCGGCGTCGCGGTGATATAACCATTACGCAGGCCTGACGTCAGGCACTGCTTGTGTTGTGTTCAATTTTTGCCGAAAAAAAAAAAAGAAAACTGTGTACAAAGCTAACGCAGCCAATTTTGTGAATATGCATTGACATTGCTCGCCTAAGTTAAACACATTATTTTCAAACACAATAAAAATCTGCCATAATTGGCGATATTTCTTACTGTAACAATGTGTGGATTTGCTTCCTAGGGTTGTCCATGGCACCTCGATTGCCAGCCAAATAGAATAAAATGAAAAGAGAAAGGATACATTAAGATAAAAAGTCACTCAGATCTATCTATTGGCATTTATATGGGCAGAAAAACTAAGTAAACCAGGATATATATATTTTTTCTTTTTACGACGCAAATGATTGTGTTTTTTTGCAATTCCGAGATACATTAAATGCAACACCCGGTTGCGTGAGGAGGAGGACACGTACCACCGGGCCGCGTGTAAGCTTTAGTAAAAACAGATTTAATTTCCCAGTCCATTTGGATTTCCCACTTCCCAGCCTGTCTGGTTGGTCTCTGTTAAAAACTTGCAGATTGACTTCCTGTTGCAAAACCAATGGACATTTTATTAATTTTATTTTTTTGTCGGCGGGCTGCTGCTATAACCTGGGTCTGACGTGACGTAGCGTCACAAGATTATGCACCTGATCAAGAACATAAAACCATAAAAGTTAGTAATCCACAATAATAAAAGTAGAGATAAACCTTAGTCACAATGGTTTCTTATTTTTGTCTCCGCCCTGTGACAGACTAGCAACCGGCAAAGTTAGTATAGCAGGCCGTTGTATCATATAATACCATGTGCATTTAAACTTATGTCTTCTTTGAACATATTGAAGCTAGACTTGATATGTGTAACATTTATTTATTCAACTCGTTAGTCAAAACATTTAAGATATTCAGATGATTTGTCTATTGTCATTCAGAACAAAATGAAATCAGTTCATTCAGCTTTGAATTCATTCAAAAATTTCCAACAATATTTTGCACATTTAAAAAAAAACACATTCATAACAAAGGTTATCTTTTTTTTTTTTTATCTTAGAGCAGTTTTTATTGTTTGAAAGCTTCTTCACTGTTCACTCTTCTTGAAAACAGACATGTAATAAAAAAAACTGTCTTGAAGCCTTAATGTGGCATTTCCTTTATGCAATTAGGCTCAACTCTCCCTAAACATACACCAGACCCCGAGGGACACTGCAGATTAAATCAGATATGTTAAAGTGGATTAGCAAAAAGACAAACTAAACCCAAATGGTTCATTTTAAAGTGGACTTTCTATTGTAATGTAATTATGTAATTTAGTAACATCTAGTGACTTATTTTGAAGCAGTTAGCTCAATCTCAAGCATTAGTTTGTTTATAATTATATTTGTACACTGGATGTTTATTTAAAAGGTATTAACCAAATAAATATATTTTAAAATCATATATTTGTAAAATTTTGATTATGTAGTTCATATAGACATTATTTAGTAAATTACATTAAGTAACCTTGTAACCAGTCCACTAAAACAGTCTTGTGTTTGGGAAATAAGAGCTGCATTAATGCATAGAATATTGAAATGCTCAAAAAATGTCACTGCAGCATGTAAAAATGTAAAAATGAGCTCTGCTGTACTTATACTATGGTAGGTCTCAAAGGACTAAACCACATGTCTCAAACTCAAGGCCCGCATTTTATCCAGCCCCAAATGTAATATTTTAAATTTGAGATTTTTATATTTAGCTCATTTCTTTCATGACAGTTGTACAACTTTCAAGTTAAAAAAAAATGAAGTTTGATGTCTGTAAATCTCATCCTGTGAATGAAAAATGGAAAACAGTTGTTGACAGAGATTAAGACATAAGAATGAGTCTTTTTTATTGTATTTTTTTCTTTATCTGTTAGGTTATGTATGTTCTAAATACAATATAAAACATAATTTGAAAAGATAATTTGTATTTACATTAGAATAATTTGTTATATTACTTTTTTAATACAAATAGACAGAAATTGACTGTTGGCTTGAACCAATTTTTTTTTTTTATTTTGGCTCCCTTGTTTAACTGAGTTAGACACCCAGACTAAATAAGTAAGTAAGTAAGTAAGTAAGTAAGTAAGTAAGTAAGTAAGTAAGTAAGTAAGTAAGTAAGTAAGTAAGAAGAAAAAGCACACTGCCATCTTCTGGCCAATTACTGAATGATGGGATATGATTAGGTATGAGATCATCAGAAGTACAACTCAGGGAGATAGAGTTAAAGGGACAAGACTGAGATTGTTTGGGCGTTTTCCAGAGGAGGAACAGTGGGTATATAAGGATGAGGAGGAGGTAGATAAAATGAGGACAGAGGAAAACAGTTTAAAAAAGACATCTCATGCTTTTAAATCCTTCCCTTTTCTCGTTTAAATCATTCAGCTGGGGTACAGAGTGGAACTGAATTCCTTCTTATTGTACCTCCACAAGTCCCTCTTTCACACTTTTCTGAGAGGTGTCTCAGATTAACTCCTTTTGAGACTGTCTCTTTAAATCCAAATGAGGTGCTTCACACACTGCCCCCCTCCAGCTTCCAGAGCAGTTCATTCTAGTTTGATAAGGGGGGTTTACAACTTTATAACAGCACAGGTTTTTCTGACACATTATATTATATTATATAGGGCGGCACGGTGGCTCAGTTGGTAGAGCTGATGCCTCTCAGCAAGAAGGTCGCCGGATCAAATCCCGGCCCGGGGACCTTTCTGGGTAGAGTTTGCATGTTCTCTCCG
>JARVJO010031091.1:0-10342 GCA_031762555.1 Cynodonichthys magdalenae | reverse complement strand
GTGAATGTGAACCGCACCAAATAAAAATGTAAACAAATCTTGCGAACTCGGTCCCCAATCGAACCGAGTCTACCGGATTATCAGGTGTGAATACGCCCTAAGATTCCATTAAGTTCCTCTGAAGAATTTCACTGTTCTGCCCAATGCATCTATTCTTTAAAGGAGACTTGTGCAAAATTCACTGTTTTTAGCCATTAAATGAATTAACTGTGCACTTGGAGTATCTACAAGTGCCAAAAATTTAATGTTTAGTCTTTCCCAGTGCTGCAAAGATATTTTTATGTTCTGTTTGGGTCCTGTTTTTCAACTTGTTCAGCTTTCTCTATTTTCTATGATGCTTTCTGAACTATTACGTCAAGGTATTTGTGATGGACTTACTAACTAAAATTTTGTCGCCTTCGTTTTCCTCTGGCTCTGGGTCAGACTCTGGCTCCAACATGTAAGGCTGGATAGACAGGTCTTCCCTTGTTGACATCTTCTATTAATTTTGTTAAAAAAAACGTTTAGTCATAACTCTCTCAAAGTACAATGGACCAGTCTGTATGCTTGGGGTATGAAGCGTCTCATTTGCGTTTAAAGAGACAGCCTCAAAACGAGTTGCTTTGAGACACACCTCAGACAAGTGGTAAAAGAGTGGCTTGTGGAGTTACAATAAGGAGGAATTCAGACCAAAGCATTTTATATAGACCACAACTGAATAGTTTAAATGTGAAAAATAAGTATTTAAAAGCATATGTCTCCTTTATCTTCATTTCCCAGTCCCTTCCGATGACAAACATCCTCAAAACATAATTCAACCACCACTTTGCTTCATTGTAAGGATAATGTTTTTAGCAAGACTAGACGTAGTAGATGTCTTCAAAATATTGTGTTGTCTTTGATGTCCTAAGCAATTGAATGTGGTCTCATGACCACAGACATTTCCAGTTTTTCCAGCCACTCTTCTATACTCTGTGCAGCTTAAACAGGTCCCATGGACAGGTCCTACCATCTTTCAGCTCCAATCTGTTATCTTTGAGCCCCTAAAGGTTTCTCTGATTAATTCCATCTTTATGCCTTCCATGAGTTTAGGTGGCTGACCGTTTCTTGGCATATTTTCTGTGGTTGCAACATCTTTGCAATTTCTAAAAATGGATTTATTCATGCTCCATGGGCCTTCAGTGTTCTGGGATGTTTTTTTTCTTTCTATAATTTAGCTAAAAAAAAAGTCAGTTATATTTATAATGTTTCTTTCAAACAAAAGTGAAAAGTGGACCTTTAATTGTGTTCAGTGTGAGTTGTGCCTGTGACAACAACTCGTGCTCTGAGTGTCTTGTTTGTTTTTATGCACTAAAAGCTGGGAGTATATAGCCCATTCTGTCTCACCTTTATCTTATATTATATTATTATATCATATTATTACTTGTGTAGTGATTCCTGTACTTAAGCTTGATGTGCTGCACAGCTAAATTCACAATTTAGGGGACATTTACATGGAGCTGATTTTCATTGAAACTGTAACATGTTTGTTGCAGTTCAGCCATTCCTTTACACAACAACAGTGATCCAAGTGTGTGACACTGGAACTTGTTGAATTTTGGTCTCTCAGTGGAACTTTTTGGGATAACCCACGGCAGAAGTGTGAAATACTCTGCAGATGTACAAATCATTCATGCATGTTACAGGTGGCTGCAGGCAAAAAAATGTTCTCTACAATAACAACAATTACAATAAATAACAGTGAGCAGTGAGGGTTTTGTGTGTGTGTGTGTGTCACTCACCTCTTTTCAGCAGATAAGAGCAAAACCAACAATATCCTGGGTTGAATGGAACAATATTTTATTCACCAGTTTGAATGTAACTGTGATCATGCTGACACAGCATGTGCAATGCATGCAGCTACATTTTTGTTCACATTTTCACCAAACACTACACACACCACTGACTACAGTACATATGGCAATTTGGGCCAAATTACAATCATTTTAAAGCAACAGTACAAAAGTTCACCATGTCCCATCTGGCAACCCTGCTCTACTACAGTAGATCTATATAAATATGTGGTTTATTTTTTATTTGCCCAATAAATGTTGAAAACACACAAACATTTCCAAAGATTATTGCCGTGTAAACAGGCCACAGAATTATCATCAGGATTTTTTTTTATTTTCCCATCCAAAAAAAAGCTGAGCCACAGCATTCTTCTTGTTCTTGTTCCACTGCAAAAGACTTTAGCTCAGTATGGCTGGTAAGAAAACTTCAGTTGCATTTCTGCCACCAATAGGGTTGCAGCAGCGCCACTGCTGTGCCAAAAAGTAGGGCAATGAGAAAGTGTGATAGAAAAGTTTTTTTTACTACTTCAATTTTCTCTGTTATTATTGTTTTTTTTTGTTTATTTTATTATCAAAGACACGGATGGTTTTCAGTTTTGTATTTATGTCCCCATATAAAAATGTCCCTATGTCTTCATTGAAGTGTTTTTTGTAGAATGGTTATTTTATGTTCTTATTTATTAATTTATTTAATTAAATTCAATGTGGTAAGGCAACAACGGTTACCAAGAAGAGTGAATACTTTTGCAAGACACTGAATGTCAAATAGAGTAAACCTTGAAATGGCTCAGCACGACTCAGTCTAAATTCACAGAAACCACACAACACACAGGACTATTTATTCAAAGTATTTATTGTTTTATTTATGGGAGTCTTTATTTATATCTTTATGAACTGGATTCTCACCGTGACAATTTCTCTATGGGAACACATTTTTTTCCATTTGCACAATGTCAAGTCTTCACCTTAATTTTGTACTTCTGTGGCTTTTTATTTTCTTTATCAGCAAAGCTTCACATTTACTTGTGCAAATGTGATTTCTAAAACAAGTGTGTTTTGTACAAAGTAAATTAAAATTTTATAATGATTTTTATTACCACAAAACACATTACTTACGGCCGGAGGACCATGACTCCAGCCTTGTTGTGTAAAAAGGTTTTCCTTAAAAAAAATACACACAAGCCCACATGTTTGTGACGCACTAATTCTATAGATCACATCATTTAATACTTTGTTCTCCAATAGAAACTATTCTGGTAAAACAAAGGTGATATAACATTTTGGAAAATGAGGATTAAAGAAACTATTTTTATCATGTAAAGAAATCATATTTAAATAAAGATATTTTTACTTCACACTGTAAAAATATTAATTCTGGTTGGAGCAAATACATATATCGTGTACAGCCACATGTAGGGAGGATGATTGTTGATGATGTGTCCCTAATACCGATAGACTGCTAGAACCCTGTGCTGTTAAACTGTAAATGGTTTTAAAAGGAAGAATGTATTTCAAAAAAGGGAAGAACGCTTAATTAATTTCTTAATAAATTTCTTCTTGTGAAAACAACATGCAGTCCATACAGTTTGCCATTTGAAGTTGATGCACAAATTTAAGGAAAATAAAAAAAAACATATTCCCAAGTTTCCCTGTCTGTCTTTCTTTTTAATGACAAAATGTGAAAAATATGGAATGGATGGTTTAGAAGTGTACAAGGGAGAACTTTGAGTACTCTATAAAGATAAATTGTCAAACCAGAAATAAAAAGGGTGAAAAGACCTTGCTTGTTGATTTTCATACTTTTAGAAACATTGGGCCTCATGCAAGAACCGTTCGTACGAACAAAAGTAAGAGAAATTTAGGATAAGAATACAAAATCCTAAATTTCTCTTACTTTTGGTCAGATTCAACAAACACTTCTATCTTCAGGAAAAGTGTGTAAATGAGCAGCATAAACATGATGAATGTGTATTTAGGTGCTCGTGCATGAGGAGAGGAGATTAGCATAATTACCACCCCAAAAACACCATATAAGGCTACATTTCCAGCCCTACATACCAAAGCGTGTTCCTTCATGAAAATGACAGCGAAAAGTAAAAAGAACTTCACGAGTTCAGAGACTGAAGTCCTGCTTTCAGAGATCCGGAAAAGAAAATCTGTCATTTTTAGCAGTCAGTTGATCTGCTAAAGCCGAGAGATGAAATAACAACTGCTGTTAATGTCGTGTCTCCTGTGGGTTGTAAACAGTGACAGAAATAAAAATATAAATCATATACATCTCTCTCTGCTCCAGTTTTCCTTTGGTCAAATATTTTTAATTCAAGTGTAAACAACTGTGTTAAATAATTTTCATTAATTCAGAAGAGCCACAACCCGTACCGTCACCCCTCCCCTTCCCTCTGCCGTCTCAAGTGTCAGATGTGGTTCTGAAGAAAGCATTTTTAAATGTCTCTAAACCATGTCTGGCAGAGAAAATAGCAAATGATGTGCTGAATAAATCTCAACAAAATAAAGTTTGATCATCTATAAAACTCATTATATACCGAGACAAATTAAACTTCAATTAATGCATAATTTAAGTTGGTTTGTAGTTTGAGATCTTCATATAAATATTGTAGTGTTATACAACAATAATAGCCAATTTATTTCAATTTAAACAATTTATATCGTTAGTCTAAATTATTACATTTAAAATTATAATTCTAATTAAAACAGAACAGCCTGTTGTCAACATAATTATAAAGTGTGATTTATTTTCAACTCAAAATATCTTTAATTTAACAAAATATAAAGTTATTAGTAAAGGAAATCCATCTGGTTAACAGCAGACATGTACATGTAAAATATACGACAGGTCTGAATGAATGAATGAATGAATGAATGAATGAATGAATGAATGAATGAATGAATGAATGAATGAATGAATGAATTAATGGTCTGGACCACATGTGAATTTTGTTCGTATCTGAAAAAAATCTTAGACTACGAGAAAATTGATGAATGCTACAAGTTCTCCTAAATCACTCATGCACACAACCTAAGAACAAATCTGTTTGTACAAACGGTTCTTTCATGAGGCCCAGTGAGCAGTAATCTCAGAAACTGAAGCAATTCCAAGCAGAACAATACTCATGCCTTATAGTATTCGAAAAAAAAGGGTTTTTTTTACACAAATCATTATCATAGACACAAGGATTTGTCAAAAATGAAGATATGCATCTGATGAGCCTAATTTGACCTGACATCAAAATACAGTATGTACTCTCCATGTCAATTTTATTGTAAAAACACAATCTTATTTTTCGATGACAAGCACTACTGTCGCTGTTTTCTTAGCTTAATCATTTTTTTATTAACTTCCTTAGGTTTTAGACTTTATTGTTGTTCCTTGCCTCTTTTCTGCAGGTTTTTTTTTCTCTTTATGTGTGAGTTCAGTTTCTTTTTTTACTTGTTTCTTGATTTATTTTAGACTAATCTACCCTCTGTTGTTGGCATTTTAGGTTCCTTCTTGTATGTTGTACAAGAAGAAAAGTCAAAACTTGATCTCATAACTCAAATCACCAAGCTTACAAGTGAGTTACACAACAAAACTATAAATTTCAAATAATGATTTTGCATCCAAAAGTTAGGGGGCGTAAGATTTTACACACACATACACACCAAGGCTATAATGAAGTGGAACTACCCATGTGACAAAACAGGAGGAACTGGGTATTTCTCTATAAATAAAATAGTTTCTCTCACTCTTTTCCACATTGCCAGTTTCACTTATTTCCAGGCTCAGATTCGCTACTAGAGGCCTGGTAGTTTGAAGTTGAATGTCTTGTTCCAGAATTGGTGTGGAGAAGATGTGTGTGAGGAAGAAAGAAGGGTGTCACGTCTGCCTCACCTTCTAACACTTGTTTTTGCACTTATTTTGGGGGCATAAGCTCAGTTTACTGACCATCCATCCATCCATCCATTATCTATACCCGTTTCTTCCTTTAAGGGTCACGGGGGTCACTGGTGCCCATATCCAGCCGTCACAGTGCGAGGGGCGGGGTACACCCTGGGCAGGTTGCAAGTCAGTTTACTGACCAGTAACACTTATTTTACTCAGCTTTTTCCTGCACCTGTCATAATCTGTAATAAAATTTTCTTACAGAGTTCAGGGGGTCAACACGGAAAAACAATATAGAAAATAGTACAATCAAGAATGTTTGGTTTTTGGGGAAAGGGAGTGTGTGTGGAAGAAAGCTGCACAGATCAATGGACAGGTTAAGACATAGGAAGTAAGTATTATGTTAGAGGATAAATATTGGTGACCGTTATTATTGTGTTTCTGTTCTTTTAAAAGGATTTGTGAAGAAAATTCCAAAACATGTAGGTGGAAGGTAGCAGTTCCAGACTTTTTCAGGTAGGTATTTGAGTGGGCAGGTGGATGGAGACCAGCTGAGTTGTCTTCTCGTTTCTCTTGGATTAGGAGGTACAAGCTGAGAGGTAATGTGATCTATATGGGATTTGCTCAAGTATAATTCCTTCATAACACACTATGAGTTCAGGGAGATAAGAGATGAACATATTTAAAGCTTTAAACAGTTAGAGCATAAACTTTATTAAATATGAATAAAAAAATACCCCATGTGTTGGGCTGTTGTCAGTCTGGAAGTTACCGTATGGACGATATATATATTATGTGTCTTGAGTAAGCCTACTTGGACAGTAACAAGCACATACAGCTGTTTGACATTATCTCAGTGTTTTGAGAAAGCCCAGGGATCACCAGATCCCAGGTGTTTATGTCAGGACAGCCAATCATTGTTAATTTGCAGCTCTTTTGGTATCAGGTCAAAATGTCTAGTTGACCACCAGGGATTTGCCTTTCTGCCTTGAGAACTTGTAAATACTGCAATTCATGGGTTCGTTGGGGTGTGGAGGACTCAGTCTGACTGAGGCGCTCCTTTCTAACAGTGACCTGCTACTTTCAGTCATTGCTTGTTTTTTGTTTGTTTTATTTGACTCAACATGGAGTCATTTGATGTGTCTTTTTAAAGCATGAGTGTTTGTTCACAACCAGCTCTTTGCAGAGCTTCATGCTGGGCTTGTGCATTTCTCTATGCAGCACAAAACAGATTTTGAGAAGAGCATTTAATACAAAAATGAGTGAGTTGCAGAGCACTGTGTCACCTTTTTTGCTTTTGGTCTGAAAGCACCATTACACTGTGTGCTGCCTGCTGTGTTCCAGATGCAGGGGATGTTAACTCTAGTATCTAATGGACCAGGAGTGGTACACCCCCGAGGAGCACTTGTTTTATCTTGAACTGCTCTCTCATCTCTGACTTTCATCACAATTATTGTGACCAGCCTGATGGTGAACTGGAGCTGCCCCTGAAGGGGAAGGGTAATATTACAGTTTAAGTCTGTTTGCTTTTTTCAGCCACCTTGAATGCATTAGTCCTCCCTGCACAATTTGCTTAATTGCCTGCACCTGTCTTTCTACCTTCTTATACTCACTCATTTTGCCAACCTGTTGCCACTTGTGTGTTAGGGTTCCTGCCTTTCTGTTTCTGTTTCCTTATTTGATTAACTCTGCCTCAAGCCCCAACCACAGATTTAGGTGTTTTCTTGTGTTTCTGACCCTAGGCTGGTTTTACTGAATTGCCTGGTTTTAGACTGTGGATTTTTGTGTGTGTGGATTGGTATTTTCTATTAGCCTCAGATCTATTTATTTGTGAATATGTTTCCTGGTTGTGGAAAATTGGATTATTGTAATGTTTGTCTCTAGCAGCCCCTCGTAGCTCCTTCCTTTCTTCAATGTATGTCACTATCTCTCCCTCGTTATTCCTTTCTTACATCAGCACTAGATGTATTTACTTCTTCTGAAAGCCATTCACCTCAACATTTCTTGTCATGTCTACTGTCCCGTGTTTTGCCCTGCACCAATTTCAGCAGAAAAATTAAATCACAAGCTTTTCCTCCTAAAAACCAGTTCCATGGTTTTCCTACAGTCACTTGTCATGATTTCATCAAATAGATTAAGCTATTTTTCAACATGCTTGGTTTCGCTGCTCTTTCACTACTCCTAGAAAACTGGCAAAACAATAAGGGTAAATATCTGCACTATTTGTTATTATCCACCTCCTCTATCATCTCAGAATTTAACCTCTGTCTTGTCTCTTAGAATATGTGTATCAGAGCTGACATGCAAGGCTCATTTCTCGCACATCACACCACCAGCATCAGTAAAAAAAATTACAATTAAATTAAAATTAAACTTGCCTTGTTGTCAGTGTCCATTTTAGTTCCAATCTGTCAAAAATGTGACACATTCATCATTCGAAAAATACAGGGTCTCGGCTGCATGATGACAAGCCAAACTGAGACCCCTCCAGATAGTGCTCATTCATTATTGCCCACTGCCAGAAGCAGGGCCATACATTGCAAAATGTTGCACATGCAATGAAAACAAAATCTCTGTGATTAAATATTTTTGCTGACGTAACAGTCATGCAATAATTTGTGAACTACCTGTTTGTTATTAACCTTCTCTAAGGTGGAAATGAGAAGCAGAGTGATGGCACATTGGAATCCTTCTTGGCGGTTGTTGTTTATTGAGATTACTAAATGTTACTCCAACAATGTATTTCCCTACATCCAACATCAAATCTCATAATTCCTGTGCTGTTGCTGTTTGCCAACTAGTAGATGGTGCACATATGACCATTCAAGGAATCCTAGTGATGGTGTTCAAGCAAAGATTTTACTCTGGAAAATTAAGCATTATGTTTAACCTTTAGTGGAAAATGCAGCAAATGAGTTCAACAGAAAGAAAGACATTTAAACTAAAATCTATCATGTTTAAAGTAGTGTTTGAACTCAGGGTACAGGCAGAATCTCAGAGTTGAAATTAAAAAAAATTATAATCAAAAGAGTGGCAGCAAAAGTACTTACAAAGAAAAACGAGGTAGTTACAAGAAAAGAAAAACACTGGAAGAACAAAATCATGAATGATTCTAAAACACAACACACCATTGATAAACTAAAGACAGGACTCGGAATATAAAGGAATGCTAAGGAGGAAATGCAAAACACTTGGGGAGAGGATCAGGTGGGACTGAGGCCCTGTTTACACGAGACCAGTCCCTGAAAATGCTAATGTTTACTGGATTGAATACACAAAAAATTCACCCATTTACATAGAACCACTACAGTAATGGGACAGGCAGGGTTGCCAAATGGGACATAGTAAAGTGTTTTATTGTTCATTTAAAATTATCATACTTTCAGTCAAAACAGCAGATTTGCTGTACATGTAGAACTCACTCAGTCATATATGCTCAGTGAAGGTGTTGTAGAATAAGGTGTTTGTTGTGTTTGGTGAAAATGTGCACAGAAAGAGGCGCAAAAAAAATCTTAATTTTTTTATCTGTTAACCCTGTTGCCAGTCACTGATCATGCAGCCACTTCATGATCACAGTTACGTCCGAACCTGGTGAATAAACTAACGTTCCTTCAGACCTAGGATGCTCTTTGTGTTTTGCTCGTACAAGCTGCAAAGGGTGAGTAACATAAAAAACTCTCTGCTGTCTGTAATTTAAGTCTTGTTAGTTTAGAAGAAGCTTTCGCTGTGTGCCAGCTGTTAGAGCTTGTGTGCTTTCACAGCTGCGGGGTGCTTCTCACCTCCACGGGGGGTGTCACAGAAAAGTTCCACTCTGGAACCTGGTTTCAAAAAGTGCCGGAGTCAGAGACTCCGATCACCAGTTACGTGTAAACGGGGCAGTGTGGCAGAGTGTGGCAGGAGCAGTGGTTTACAGGGTAGGCACTAAATAGATCACTCAGGAACCACATGGGAGAAAACTAAGGACTGATCAGAATTGGACCCAACAGAGATTTCACTAGCAAGGACCACACCACAAAATATGAGATTAAAGGTTTTTTGATAAGGGGATGGATGAAAAAGAAATGAGGATGGTCATCTGGGGATAATTCCAGAAGGCTTGGGAGGTGAAGACTCAGCATGGGGGTGTAGTCTTTGAGAAAATAGCTTTTATTTAATTTCCCATTCATGACCCCCAAAACTTTCAGAATTTAGACAAACACAGGCAAGAGTGAGCTTGGTGTAAATTGTGGAGATTATGACTGGAGAATTAGTTGAAGATTGTTGAAGAAAACAGGAACTGGAGATGGATGGGTTTTTGACTTTGGAACCAAAAGTCTGAATTTCTGGAAGGAGAAGCGAGACAGAGTATCAACAATGTTCTGGGTTCCTGGAACAGCAGGATTTAGTGTTGAGCAGAGACTAGAGTAAGTGTACAAACAAACTGTATGATTTCTGTGGAGTTAATTCAGACTTTATTAATGATTTCTATGACTGCAATGTTAACTGAGTGGATAAGGATTGACTTCTTGGGCCATTTGTAACCCCAAAGGATTGCTGCAGTGATGATAGGGTAAGGTTTGTGCCAATAAGAGTGTCATAAGCCGTGTTTCCATCAACGTTTCTTAATTCGCATTTTGAAATTTCGCATCAGAAAAGCTGAATGGAAACGGCC
>JARVJO010031090.1:0-10349 GCA_031762555.1 Cynodonichthys magdalenae | reverse complement strand
AGGCGGTGGCTCTTCTGAATAAATTGAAATTATTTAACACAGTTGTTTACATTTGAATTAAAAATATTTGACCAAAGGGAGACACAACATTAACAGCAGTCATTTTATCTCTCGGCTTTAGCAGGTCAGCTGACGCTGCTAAAAATGACAGGTTTTCTTTTCTGGATCTCTGACAGCAGGACTTCAATCTCCGGACTCGTTAAATTCTTCTTTTCACTTTGCTCTGTCATTTTCATAAATGAACACTTCCTCATATGTGGGGCTGGAAACGTAGCCTTATATGGTGTTTTTGGGGTGGTCTTCTCTCCTTGTGCACAAGCACCTGAATACGCATTCGTCAGTTTACGCTGCTCATTTACACAATTTTCCTGAAGAAAGAAGCTTTTGTTGAATCTGACATGGCATGTTCGTAAGAACCGTTCGTATGAACAGAAGTAAGAGAAATTTTAGGAGAAGAATACAAAAATGTTCTTGCATGAGGCCTAATGTTACAATACGTAGGTTCAAACAATGACAACAATAATAATAATAACAATCTGCATCTTCTGTCTAAAAGTTGAGCAACAATACCACTGTGCCAACCAACCAGCTAGAAATACAGAGAGCTGTATGAGTAAATGGAGAATTTGGGAAAAGCAAAGACCTCACTGGTGGTAGAAGACATTAGAACCCTCGGGGTTGTGTCCCCCAAACTGGAAGAGTGGCTCCAGCAGATCTCAAAAAAAAAAAGAAATGTCTGTCCAGAAAAGTGCAGCCCTAGTCTAACTTTAGAAATCAGAGCAGCAGACAGCTGACTTATGAAGCCAATGTGTTTGCTTGGTTTTGGTCTACAAATGTAAGTTTAATATCTATCTACTCACTTTTGATTAAAATTTGAAAAAGAAAAAGAACTGTCTTTGGTTTAGTGATTTAGCCCTGGGGCCCAAAGCAGATCAATTCTCATTCTTAGCGTAACGTTTTCCCTATTACCAACTTCACATATAAGATTAAGAAAAAGAATTAATGTCTTATTTCTCCTTCTGGTGAATATAAGAGTTTTTTTAATAAGTATAATAATTTGGATCAACTTCACTTTATGATCTGCCAATGTGAAGACAAAGCCTACCTGACATGAAAAGTAACCCCACAGTGCAAAACTGACTAAAGGGTCAAAAGCAGCAAAAGTACCAGTTTTAAAATCAGCTTAGTATACATAGGTGTGCCTAAATGTTATTATTTTAGTAATGACCTTTGAACAAATGCATATAACCTTTTAAACTGAAATTATCATATGCATAGAGGGTACAGCTAACCTCAGACCTAGCAAAATCTCATTTTGCAGGATGTGTAAACAATTCAGTGTAGTGCATCATGTTGGGGATGAATCATTTACTGTTGTAACAAATTTCCACTCATTATCTGTAAATTAGGCTGAAATATAGCCCTTTTTGTATTTCATCAGGTCATTAATGCTGGCTGCCATCTTGAATTGGTTTGACTCCAAAATTTATTAAATTGTATGTGTTCATTCATAAATTGTTTTCTGGAAGTTTTAATAAAAATAATAAAAGCGACTAAATTACCTAACCAACTAGTTAAGTGGTCTAGTTTGGAAAGATTTAAACATGTGTTCAAACAAAAAACAAACAGCTTCAATGTATACTGATCATTGATTCAATATCTCACAAAATATTATGAAGCAAGAATGTGAAAAAGGTACACACATTTAAACCGAGGCTGAATCTCTCTCTTTAAAGAAAAAAAAAACTGAAAAACAGCTCAGTCCTCAGTTTCTCTCTATATTTACATAGGTATTTTTTTAACTAAAGAGTTGTTTTTCATAGAAGGGAAAAATTACAATTTGTTTTGCACCAGAATAAATGTATACGCATTATGTATTCTCAGCCGGACTGCCTCTGAACAACAGAGAGCTTATGAGCAAGAAGTGCCAGACACAAGGGGAAAGAGAGGTCACGCACTCTCGTAAGAACATCAATAAGCTGCTATATCGCTGCATGTCTGTAGTTGTTTGCAGCTGCATTAAGTTTTAGGATACAGAATATTGGATGTTTAAAGCATAGATTCCATTATTAAACTTTATCCCTTTAGCTGGTTACAGCAGGCAAATAAATGATTTGGATTCAGTCTTAAGGGCCCTGCATACTCGAGCCACAGCCGAAGAAGTCGACTAGCAGAACATGGTTGCTGTGGCAGAACATTTGTTTTAACACACACCTTGGTCAACAAGACAAGGCACTGAGCTCCTGGGAAGCCCCTCCTACTACAGTTCATATCACAGTATGGGTTTATTCACATTTGGGTCTCCGCCCTCTTTTTGAATCCACCATTTGGCAACAAATCTGTCACAGATAAAGTGCCACACTTTTCAGCAGACAAATTTCTCAGTGACGGTTTGTGTTATTTCCATTCATGGGTTTTTGCCTGCCTTTTTAAGGGTCTGGGAGAGTCATATAGATAAAGGTACTTTCTAACTGCCTCACCCAAGTGATCCTTAAAACTATTCAAGTTGCTTTGACGTACAACATCTGGTTTCTGGAAACAGAGTAGTTGAAGCAAAATCACACTATTGCTGTCTGAGCACTTTTCTGCATAAACAAACATGAACGTCGGTGGTACTTCTGTGAGAAAATGTTCAGCCCTGACCTTGTGTCAAGAAGGGTCAAGCACAGTTACTCTGAGAACAAAATGACCCAATTTTTGACACACAACTACGTCAATAACAGACAATTTTATGGCTTCGGAAAAAGCATGCAGGTCCCTAAAATCATTGCTCACAAGGCTATTCCTGGAGTTTCAGCGGAGTCTGATGGGGTACAGCTGCCTCATTAGCAGGGGTGGAGCAAGACATTTTTGCAAAGGGTGGCACAGGGTGACCAAGGTGTTTATAGAGTTCACATACAAAAAAACACTACTTTAGTTGAACATTCAAGATGGCCACAACCACTAATTTCAAATGGTTCTAAATCAGTTGTTTTAAGAAACATAGATCTGAAATTTTGTGTGATTGTAGCTAAGAATGATGTAAAAAATCTTGCTGATTGCCAGTCCCTATTTAAGCTAAAGCAATTTTTACGAAGAGCTATAACTCAGCCATTTTTAGATTGAAAAAACTTAAACTTTAGTAAAAGCAAAAAACATTCTTTACCAAATTCTAAACATTAATAAAAAAATCAAGATCACCTCCACAGCTAACTTTATTAATATAGTTTAATACATTTAATAGCTCTAATTCAGTTATTTTGAGATGTATTGAGCTGAAATTTTGTGTGGTGTAGCTAAAAATGATCCCAAACACATACCAACTACTAATCATAATAAAGCTAATTGCTAATGCTATTGGTAATTTTACAATGGACTAAAATTTAGCCATTTTTTAAACTCAACTAACTCAAACTCAACTAACTCAACTAACTAACAAAATCTGATTTCAAATACAAAATCCATAATGACCACCAAAATGGTCAAATGGCTTTAATTTAGTTGTTTTAGACATATGGAGTTGGAATTTGGTGCTGCGATCATTACAGTCAAGACATTAATTTAAAATGGTACCTACTAGTGCTGGGCGGTGTACCAGTTTGTACAAAAAACATTTTTTTTTGTTATGATATGAATTTTCTGAATACAGACACAGTGGTTTAAATAGCCTGAACACTTTTGGATCGTTACATTGTGCCCACCAGTGAACTGTTTCACAGAGGACACTTTTCTTCTCAGCACTGCTATACACATTAGCAAGGTAATGTTATTGTTGAAGCAACTTCCAACTGGCACACTGATTCAGAAATGTTTTTTTTTTTCATACACTGATAGATTTCCTCTACACCAAACAATACAGCTGCTTCACAGATATATACTCCTTTTATATTCCAACTGCCCATCTTTGAAAATGCCTCATGTGATCTCCACCCACTTGTCAGTCACTTGGGGGTGGCACCTGGGGTCGACACCACTCCTCTGGCTCTGCCCCTGCTCATCAGTTCCAAACTGAATTTTTCAACTTTACACTCCACACCTATAATCACTTTTCCCAATGCATGATTTTAAATATTTCTCTACTTTTTGACCCAATACTATTTGTCACCTCATCCCCCATTCAGGACTAGTAAACCATCAGCTACAATTAGCTCACAGTTTGTGTGAATACATATAGCAATAAGTTGGGATAGTGGATTATTGCCCTAAAGTGTGTTATTAAAGCCCGGAGCCAAAAGAGAAAGTGAAAATTTGTTGGTGTGTGTCTTTGTGTGTTTGCCTTTTACCAAATTATCTCATGAACCACTGGATGATTTTTTTTCATAATAGAAACATGGGATTGTGCAAATTTTAATTAAACTTTGAAGAAACCCTCCTTAAATGGACATCTACAACCTTTTAACTTTTGGAGCCAACTCAAAATTTAAAATGGACACCACAGACAGCTGACCCCAAAATACACAATTTTCTACATACTGAGCTAAGGTTTGGTGCGGAAGTAAGCAAGAGTCATTAACAACACATACTGTAAGCATCACAGCTCACAATATTGAATGTTTCCCAAAAACTGATTAAACTGAATTAAAAATTCATTTTTTGACTTAAGATGATTTTAGTCTAAAACTCTGGCATGAAAGGTTTTGAAGGCAAGATGCCTCCTTTCAAGAAATGCTTGGCCTTTACTTTAACAAAGGAAAGCACTTGACAGTCAGTGCTAATGTAACCTAAAACTCCAGGTTAGAAAGCAAGTAAAAATACCCATGTCAAGACTTTTCTACAAAAGTAACGGTATGTAAAGTAAGTAAAGTCAATTTGAGTAAAAATTGTAAGAATTCTAATATCTACTACAATGTGTGTTAAACCTCTCTACTTGAAAACATCATTCAACAGTTTTGTTTTTTTCTGGAAATGCAGCATCTGTTTAGCTGTCCACAAAAAAGAAAAAAAAACAGTAGGTGTTGTGATTCCTTAAACGCATACTGTTTCTCACCATGTGTCTGCAGACAAAGGGTCGCCTCAGGTCATGGCTTCTGCTATAAAATGAAGACTGCCTTCAGAACATTCAAAGTACAGGCCAGGTAATACTGGGACATGTTGTAACCCACGTTTGTGCTTTTTAAATTTATATTTAGTAGGAATGTAACAGAACAAATAAACCAAATGTTGGTACATACCTCGGTATCAAGTTCACGGTTTGGTATTTGTTTGGTACAATGGGAACAAAAAAGCATGCCAAGTACAATTCTGTCTATTAACAATCAACATATGTGTTGGCAATCAGTCTCAGCTACCACGCCAAATTATTTGTCAATATCTTTAAATTTGACTCAGTTATTGTCATTTTTTCTATTTTTTATTATTCATTTGGTTGTGTCAGCCATACTGAATTAGACTGACTACAAAAGTTGCTCCATTGTTGTACATCCACTGATTCGTTTCTTCATATTTCAAATAAATTCATCAAGTTTAAAGGCCTTGTTACATTATAATGTTTTAAACAACTTATGACAACTTGTGAAAAATGTGTCTTGCACTAAAGATGTCTGAGCTGAAGACGTAATTTAAAAGAAATATACTGGAAGCCTCTTTTGGACCCCTAATAATCAATAATCAATTACATAGCCGACATGAGTAAAATAGTTAAAACACAATTTTCACGAGTCAGCATAAGTTGTCAATAGTTATAGTTTGACAGGGCCTTTAGTAACAAACACAGGCATAGATGACAACATTGTTTCCCACCTTTGCCTTTTGGCGATAGGGGATAAATAATGAACCTGACAATTGGTAGTGATAATCTGTCATGGCTGCCTACAAAAAAAAAATAGGCAATTTTCTGTTTAATTAATATCTCGTAGAATATATTCTCTTAACTATTTCTCTTATTGTCTAATTACTTGACTTTGGACATTATTGCCACTTGATGCTGTTTAGAGGACAACACAAGAACAAAACAAAGGCTGGCATCAATTAGAAAAACAAGCAATTACCTACAAAATCAAATAGTTGCTTTAATTATAGCCCCTAATGATAAAAAGCCAAACCTATAACTGTTACAAATTGCATTTTAACAGGATGATTAAAACAAGGCAGAAAAACTTTTTGAGTTCTTTAAGTACACTGGGGTTGTAAGTATTTTGTCAGCTTCTCAGGGAACATTAAAAGCAGCATTTAAATGTTATACTGGGATTTTTGTTTTGATGCATCAATAACAAGACTTTAGTCTCACTGGGTGATGCTCCCTTTGAGTCTTCATTGCTGATCGATGTAAAACATAATGACCAACATGCAATGTAATGAAAGGAATATTCCAGCTTGCTGTTCTGATGTGTCTCAATAACCCAGGTAGAAAAATCTAAAAAAAGAAGCTGAGTAGGTCTTCAGGAAGAAGAACCCATCCAGAGTACGTACTCAATTTTCTTTTTAGGTTTGACCTTGTATTTTTCAGACATTTTGAGATCACAGATCCACTATGAAAAAAAAATACTAAGAAGCAGTGGGATGTGAAAGAGTGTTTTAGCAAAATGATTGAACACAATTTTCTCAGGTTAAGAATAATGTGGTTGTCTTATTCATTATTTCTATTGCGCCAATTCTATTTTTGAACTGACAGTTATCACAGATTGTTTGAAACTTCTGTCATACACTCATTTTTGCATTGAACGGTGGTAAATGTATATCATGAGATTTTGTTTTTATCCTAGATATCGTGCTTTATGTTAAACTCGTATTATTTCTATTTTTGTATGCAACAGATTTAAAAGCTGTTGTTTGAACATAAAACTTGGTATGTTAAAGTCCTATATACATGAAGTCATTGTGTCCTTGCTTGTGTTACAAAGATAACACAGTATTTGTTCTATTCTTTTTTTGTTTCAAATGATTATGCCAGACACTGTTGCTACACTTGAAGATAACCTGAAGGTTTTGTAAACAGTCTAAAAGTCTAAGTAGGATTTTCACTTTCAGACATTTCCTTCCAAAATAACAGATGGATAAAATAAGTGACGCAATCCTTTTTTGTAGACCTCAAGCCCAAGGATTTCTGAAAATTAATTAAGGCTTTGTTTACTCACGAACAATCTCAAACAGTTTTTTTCTATGATGATTGTGGAAAAGCACACATTTACATGGGTGATGCTAGAGTTTCCATGCGAGGTCACTAGCTGGCACTATGATGTTTGGATTTAAATGACATGCGAATGCATGCAGACATTTCTAATCCAAGCATCAAAAAAGCTTACATTCAAATTGGTGAATTCATGAATGTTTATATGGACCAAGAATAAGGTAGGTTTGCGTCTACATGTTAAAAAGGATGTGAAGCACAAACTGTTCTTTGCCATTCTTGCTATTGTTCTTCAACTCATGGGAGTACAGAAAAACTATTGACTGCAGCCGTCCATAGAGTGCCCATGTCATTTCACACTGATGCTGGACATTTAAAAAACCTCCACTCTGGGACCTGGATTCAAAAAGCTTCAATGTCGAAGACGATGACTGTTGTTGTGTTCATGAGCAGCAGTTCTCTGCTAAAAAATTTTCTTTTTGTTTACCCTCCTTATCTCTATCTCCTCCACTCTATTTTACACCGTCTTTCCATTTTAAAAGGACAAACGTTTCCTGCAGTCACTCTACCTTTACATTGGTATTCTGCTCTCAATTTAGCCAAGAGCCAGGCAGCGGTCTTTGCTTTCAGCAACCAGACAGCAATTCGCCACAAAGTACATCAACAGAAAGGGTGAGAAAGCTTTAAGCAGTAAAAAAAGTGTCAACATTAAAGAGAAAACCAGAGGAAATGTTCAGACAGTTGACATTTTTACTGAGCTACTGGATCATCAAGTAGCAAAGAGTATTCACTAAGAAATCCTAATCTTTGGTTTAGTATCTTTACACAGCCAAAACAACAGTGTAGCAACTCCCTATGATTAGGGTAGAGATGGAAATCATGACTCTTTACCAGGGTGGCTCAGGTCACCAAAAAGAGCTGGCTGAGATCCAAATAATCTAGATCACAGACAAGAGCCATCATTATGGTCACCACTTTATGATTGTCTACATTGTTTATCTACACTACTTTGGATTTTTTTTTTCCAAGTTTAAATTCACTTTCTTTATTCTCATCATAATATCAAAGTTAAATGCCAACAATGGCAATGGAAATTGGTATATCACTTGGCTGTGACTGGTGAAAACTTGTTGGCAAAAAAACAGAGTCTCCAAACTGGGGTTCTCATTTTCCTTGTGTACAATGCAAAGTTTGCAGCCCCATTGCTTCAATTTGAACATGTTATGAAAAAATTCTGAATACATGCAACAGCTGTTTTAGGGGAAACAATGGTAGAATTATCACTGCTCCACCATTGGGGTAGGTTAAAGTAACTACAAAATGAAGGCAAACAGACTATACAACAAAGCACTGAGAGTTGACGAGTATGGCATACAAAAGAAAATCAAGCTGTTTGAAACTACATAGATTTGCTCCTATCACTTTGAAGAAATATTCTGTTCATTACCCATTTTTAATGCACAACACATATTGTTTCTATTCCTAGATGAACTAGGACACGTTTTGATACCTCAAGTCAGATTCACCAAAAACAGATATTTTACAATTTTCTACCTTAAAAAAAAAGCGTTCTAAAATACAAAGCCACAGCCTGCATGTGGACACAAGATGCAAATGCAGCAGAAAACGTTATTTTCTAAAAATCTCAAACAACATGAACATTTCCTTTACTCAATATTTAAATGTTTTGATCCAAATCGTGCCATTTTTGTGTTTTACTACAGAGACAAAAATTGTAAACTAAATGTTTCCTTTTGGGTTTATTTCCTTTTCAGCACTGTAAAGTCTCATCTGGGAGCAGCCCAAAAATGCAAAACTTCAACTAATCCTTCATCTGGCGCATAACCAGTGGCGATGCAGCTACCTACATCTCTGAACACTAATTGCAAGTTATTTCATCATATGGGACAAGGTAGGAGATACTGACTGTATTGATTATTCAGAAATCTGTAATGCAATATTCATAGAGCATGGTGATGATAAAGGATGAGGAGCTTTGCCCCAACCACCACCACCACCCCCACCTCAAGTACAAATGATCAAGATGGAGAGAGCCATTCCTGATGGCTACATAGGGAATTAGAGCATTCATGAATAAGATGGGGGAGACTCAGGCAGATGAAAGTGGGAGAGAGGAGAGAGATAAGTGCAGGAGGAGGAGAGGTAGGACTGTGAAGTGCTGACAGCAGGTAAAGGTGAAAGAGATAAGAGAAGTAAGGGAGTCAACTCCAGAGGAGCAAAGACAGGGGGGAGGTGGAGAGCCTAGACAGCCTTGAGCAGAAAAGGCAGGAGGTAACTTCGTGAAAATGTGTAGGGTGGGGGAGGAGAAACAAAACAATGGATGCGTGTGATTTTTAGTTTATTTATTTATTTTTTGTGCGGGGGGGGTGCAGATATGGAAATGGGATGTGTCATTGAAGGAGGAAGCCGGGGGTATAGAACACAAGAGTTTGATATGAGCTGACATCCCAACAGTAAAACCAGGTATGAATAGGACGGTCGTCAGACACAAAATGCTTAGAAAGGAACAACAACAAAACTTAGTATGATATAATAAACATGTTAAAGCAGACATATTTGTTAAATTATTATTGTTAAATATTGTTTCCAACTTAAATTTAGCCCTAATCTTAGTGGCTAAAATGCAAAATTTTAAACTCTAGTCACAGAATATCTGAAAAGAGGAACAAATTACAATTTTTAGGTCAGAAAACCTTTACTGAACATAAAATACAAGATTAAATACTGAAAGAGCTTGATACCTGCCTTGAGAAATGTTTTTTAAACCCTCTTTCATGTATGTTTCTATTGGCTCAGCACATTATCCACTGAAATTCTTCTGATGTTTTATTTAGACTATTTTGAGTCACTATCAAGAGAGAGATGATAGTAGATAGTATTATTTCAATAAACAAAGACCAGGGAGTTCCCTTTCTTAAATATTTCCCCTTTAATGTCACTTCCTGTTTCAATTTGGCAGAGCCCAGGATTAAAGAAAATGTGCCAGTTATGTGACAAAATGGGTAAAATTGTGTATTATACCAAGTTTCTTAAATATAAAGATGTTTTTTTTGACTTCATCTATTTGAAGGATACGTATGTCACAGGTACTTTAACTCACTCTGTGCAGACTTCATCTTATGGGTACGACAGCTAAACTGCAAAAACTGCATCATTAATAAACTCTGATCTCAAAAAAGCTTTTGACACAATAAATCATGAAATACTAATTAAGAAATTGGAGCGCTATGGTATTCGGGGAGTAGTCCTGCACTGGATGAAAAGTTATCTAAGTAACAGGCAA